>PNEQ01100282.1:0-12904 GCA_003012365.1 Medauroidea extradentata | reverse complement strand
ATCCTGTAGTATTGAACTCGTATACAAATTTAAACCATTTTCTGTAAAATATCAGGATAAGAATTCAACACTCGTCTACCAGGGTTATGTTTTTCAAAAAACAAAATGTGAGCAAACTGTGTCTATGCTGACGTCAAAAGAAGATATTTGAGATATAATACCCTACATGCATTTCAGATATTCAGACCTCTAGAGTCTACTGAAGAAGAAGTAGGGAGTTAACATGTTTTCACATCCTTGTGTAGGATGAGTTGCCTGCTCACCAAGCCATCGTAGCTATAAATCGTTGGCTTACTTCTAATACTTCGCAAGTACATTTCAGCAAATTTTACAGGAGAGCAAAAAAAAAATCTTCGTAGTCATGTTACACCATATATTCGCGGTATTTCAATTTGAGCATAGAAGAAAGTTATTTCACAGTAGATTTAGCCGATTTTAACACTATAGTCACCATGAAAATTAACACCAAATTCAACTGAAATACAACATTTCGAAAATCTATACTTACGAATTTGTAGCATTAACTTGAAAACGGTTTGTAGTAGGGCAAATGTAAGAAAAGTGATTTTTTCTTATTACGACACATCGATTAATTACTATGCCGTCAGACATCACTTTTCGATCACAGTTACCATTTTGTATGCAACAGCCGGGTGCATACCTCTTTTCTTCACTTGATGTGTACGTGCGACAAGCACGATAATTTTAATTTATTGCAGGTGTCTATTTTCTTTCTACAAACTCTAAATTTTGTTCCTATAACGCATGTACTTTTCACAATAGCCCACAAAATATGCTTTTCGGACTTCACATTCTAGGGCTTCTGCTGTTCTGTATATTTGCTATAAACAAGGGATAACACACATCAAATCATTGTTTCCACAACAGCTATCCCCTGGCAAAAATTGTTTACATGTTTCTGAAACACGTTGAATTATTATTCGTAGTTATCCATCACTTACCACAACTCCATACGTGTTAATAGCATATCTTTGGCTCCATTACACAGATGAGTTGAGAAATTAACTATAAATCTCGAAAAGACGATGATTTAAATTTTTTTACTTTAGTGAAAAAATGTTATGATTTTTTTATTCATCTGAACAACAAATATTAAATGGAGAATTCAGTTTACTTGCATGCATTAGCCTAAAGCATCAGCACGTTTCTAGTACAGTTGCTTTGAAACTATTATAAAATAAGCATCTTTTAAAGAAAACTAGAGCTGATGCTAGTTTCCGGTATAGAAATGTCCTTTACTATTGCATATTGAAAGTTAACATGCTCTTCAAGGCAAATATAGCATGATATTAAGCTGGACTTGCGAGTACTCCTTTATCCATAATTTTTTCTCAATTTTTTAAATGTTCTATTTGGATGCACATGACTATGACCACGAATAGGAAAATAATGTTGCAACTTTGTGTAAACTGCCTCGTTGAAACACAATGCGACAAAGCACACAACATTGATGATCGTCTGAAAACAACATTATTATGTGTGGTATTTCAGCCGTCCCTTCACAAACAATCTTCTAAACATTTAATGATATCCATACGTGCGGAATACACTTCATTGTGTCCTCTGCCGGATTAGTTTTCTGTCCATGTATAGATGTAGATTTTACTTCCATCATGTATATCACTGTGGATACAAAACGATAAATTATAAATCCGTGAATGCTGTGAATACAATCTCTCACTGACAACTTCTGTAGCGGCTGATTCTGCTGCGTATCAAATTAAATTTTTACGGAGCCATCCTCTGGTGTACTAAGTATCTCATAAAGTTTCTTGGCATGTGCTTTATGATGGCGATTCTGCGTTATAAGATAGTGTGTTAACACTGTTTGCATAGGTTGATATCTTTATATTTGTTTCCGCACAAAATTAGGGATGTATCTGATTTGGGATCACAATATGCTATGTTGAAGTTTAACTGGAATATTTTGTATTGCTTTGACAGTGAAGCTACTGGTTTTCCCTTCTTCTTGGTATCTGTGTTTCTATTCACACAAATCTTTCTAGCTGACAGCCCTGGAAGATAATATCCTCTTACACTCTTACATCTGCCGTAGTGACTTTCCTACATTTAAGTTATTTGAGGTGATGTATTGTTGACAGTGTCGTATTTGTGTCCAAGTTACGTATTCTACTTTCACCTCTACGTTCAAGGCGTGTTCCTCCCTTTTCCAAAAAATGTTCCTTGAAAGACCGGTCATTATTTTCTTTCCTTCCTATGTAATGGATGAGAAGTTTCGGCTGTACACACGAAGTATTTCTCAGTTGTTTCTCCGAAGGAATTTATCCGACCTCGAGCGTAGTACACTAGGAACTTCATGACGTAGCCTCCGCGATTTTGGCTTTTAAGGTGCTATGTATTTTAACAGGAATTGATATTGCTCTGCTTCGATAATGTTATATGTTGTCTGGAAGAATACCGTGTGTAACATATAGAAACATACATTTACTAGCAGTCCCCCGCGGCTTTGCTCGCGAGTATTATTCGTAACTGATAATATTAACTTTAATTGAAAAACCTCTTTGTACACAAGATTGGTACTTCAGTCATCAAGTGTTAGAAAGTCCAAGCGGCTAGTTGAACTAATTCAGCAGGATAAGTAGCTATAGCTGTCCACGCGAAAAGCAATCTTAAGTTTGTCCCTGCCACTAACAGCGACTACTCCTGGGCCTTATTTATAGCCCTGCCTATTTGACATTGTGGGGTAGTTACAGACACCTAAGGAAAGAGGTTAATCGAATGAGAAACATCTGTTTATCCTGTGTACAACCATTGGTGACGGTGCCCTCAATTAAATATTTACAAATTTTCTCTTTAACTTTATTGACATTACAAAGTTTCAGAGGGTAAAGGTTTCGCGGAAACGTATTTGGTGCCCGAAACCTGAGATTAGTGAGATGATATATCGTCGTTTTACTGCCAAAAGTGACAAAGTCAAAATGAGATAAAATTATAAAAAGGCTAGGAATATGTATAGCTATGTTGTTCACGAACAAATGCCCAAGTTTAAAGTCTATTCGTTGTTTCGTACTGTTGTGTCACAGTATAGTAACATACCAAATTTTTGTTAATATCTACAATTTAATACTGTTTTTAAACGAAATAGCATTTATGACTTAATCACTTTTGGCAGTATACCGACGATATATCAGCTGATATTGTACAGGAACCTAAATGGAAAGCGAACTGCAATTTTAACCCTTTTAAAGACTACGTATAAATTGCACTAATTCGATCTGCCTTGTAGTTTTTGTGTGTCAGAATTGAACGTTCGCACGCAGCTTTTAACGGAATTCGTGCCCAGAACCTCCCGGAATTTAGACCTGAGTAACAAACAACTGCGTCACGTAACGTCGAAATAATTCATGAAAATAAAATTTATTAAAAAAATAAATAAAATATTAGTGTCCTGGGCTCATAGAGGTTGTACAACACCACGTCTCGATAGGTTACTGTAGAGTGAATCTCCTGTATAGGTTGTTTGTCGCTGTTCGTATCTGCTTTTCGGATCGTCTGCCTTGAAAATTGACCAACTTAGTTTTATTCTTAATAATCACGTTTCTTATAAAGAAAAAAAAATACATATTTTTAAAAAATATTTACATAAGCATCAATCTGACACGAGCAACATCTCAATATCGCTACTGGTTAGATAGATATTGTGGGTTGATGGAAAACAAATGTTGTGCTTTTTCACCCTTTTGAGAGTCGAATTTCTAAATATTTTAAATTTACATCTTAGACATTTGTATACCAAGTATCCAACTGAAGTGTAAATCACACATTAGCCCGTTCAGTTGAATCAAAATCGATCATTCACTAAAAAAACACATCACCCCTGCACAGTATTGAGAAATCATCGAATTTCGAAAAATCTGATAACAGTTTTGCGATAATTTCTGTAATCATCATCCTGAAGCAAAAATTAATTGTATATCTGGACGGGTTTGATAGATATCGAGGATTTATCTAAAACACGTTCAAGGTCTTTTCACCACTTAAGAGAGTAAATTTCGAAAAACCCTTGAATAACGTTGTATAATACTTGATGTGTATGTCGTGGACGTAAAAAACACAACATTAGCCTGCTGAGTTCAAGATATATAGACGATTAATTGAAAACGCTTTTCACCACTTTTCACCCCTTTTCACGTCCTTAGGTGGCGAATTTCGAAAATTCCTGAAATTACTTTTTAGGTATTTGAGTAAGCATCAATCCTAAACAAAAATCACGTCGGTATATAAAAAACTATGGTATCGATATATATCTAATGTGAGTCGAAAACTCACATTACCCCTTCTTTAACCAGTTTAGGGCCGAATTCAGAAAATATATTTTAAATGGTATTTTGAATATTTACAAAAGCACCAATTTAAAGCAAAGAGCACTTCGATATCTCGATTTAATCGATAGATGTGGAAGGATAATCGAAAACACATTTCACGTATTTTCACCCCTTTAAATAAAGAATTTCGAAACAAATTTAAGTACTGCCATAGATAGTTGTAAAAGTAACCAATTAAAGTTAAAATCACGGCGATAGCCAATTGTGTTTCAATGATATAGAAGATTCATTAAAGAAAACATTTTGCCCCTTTTTACTGCCTGGGGGTCGAATTTCAAAAAAACCTAAAACAACTTTTTGGGTATTTACGTAAGCAATATTTTGAAGTGAATATCAACTCTCTATCCCTAAGGGTTCGATAGATATCGATAGTTGATTGGAAACACATTTAAGGTCTTTTCACCCATTTAAATGTTGTACTTCGAAAAATCCGTAAAATGGCGAATATGGATTTTTACGAGTGTCCTATAGAAGTTAAAATCATGATGATTGGCCGTCGGGTTCGAGCTCTATCGACGTTTATTTGGAAACACATTTCACCCCTTTTCACCCACTTAGAGGTCGAATTTCGAAAAATCCCGTCTTAGTGCTCGCTTACGACCTGAGGGGAACCCCCACAAAAAATTTCACGATTCTAGGTCCAGTGGTTTGGGCTGCAGTTTGATATGTCGGTCAGTCAGTCAGTCAGTCAGCTTTCATTTTTATATATAGAGATAAACATAATAGTATAATAAAAACATGATAGAAGCAAATTTGTCTTAGTTGGACACACAAAATAATCTAGTAATAATGTTGATATTGGTAACAGTAACGTGGCTTATTTAGACCTTATACAAAAGATAATACAGAAAATAACATATTAAGTGCACTATGATAAACATGGTGGTAACATATAATTCATGGTTGGACAAACACAAACATACAATATACAGCAATAATAATTATTGTCACTATAGTGACAGGACGTAATTGCACCTTTTGCACAACCAGGCACATATGTATATTACAAAATTATAAATATAGGATGTATCATACATTCGTGACCATTCGATTTCCAGCTGCAGTGGTTAAACTTGATTGGATATACAGAATAAAACTCAGGTTAGTAATTTCTTTAATGAGCCAAGATTTCTCGCTATTTTTTAATAAACCTAATTTTTTATTGTTTTAATTTCTTTGAAAAGTGATATACATAGTTTGTAGCCAGCAAAGGTCAGGGCAGCTAGGCCACAGCTCGTATTGACATGCTTTAAGTGCAAGTATAGAACATCAGATCTTCGAGTGGAATATTAGTGCGGAAAGCCTCATTTTCGTTTATTTTCAGATATAATTTGATGTATTGTGAGAAGTATGTTCTGAGAATATAATTGTTTATTAGGCAGTATGTTGCTATTTATGGACAGGTACATATTTAATGTGCTCGTATCTAGACAGTCGGAACACAGTTTTCAACACTTTGTTTTGGGCTGTTTGCAGTTTCAAGCGTGTTTAGTTTGGCTGTACTCCAAACATGACTCAAAAACTGAATCTGGCAATGAACAATACAATAATACGTTAGTAATTTAAACTTATGTGGATACCTAGTTCATGTAGTTTTCTTATGCCACCTATACCAAGTATGTCCTGCCAAGTAATGTGTCGGTCAATTATTAAACCTAAAACTTTAGATATTTTGTTTGAAGTATTGAGATGGACTGAAAATAATGTTGGGTAGTAGGCATGGCTGAACTTTTGTAGGACTTAACACTTGCAAAAAATGACTTTTTTCGATTCAAGTGAGTTTATTTAGTCTAAAATATTCACAAATTAAGTTTAAATATTGTTGCAGTAGTTCAAGGGTTCTGTCGATATGGTTACTATGTTTATAAAAATTAATAGTGTCATCAGCATAGAGCTGTTAAATACCAATTAAATTAAGTTTTGACATATCATTATTATAAAATGGAAACCAGAGGGATCCGATCACACTACGCTGTGTTACTTCAGTAGTCGCATCACAGTGGTCACTTGCGATACCACACACAGAAACAAATTGTTGTCTGCCAGCCAAGTAGCTCTTAATAGGTTGCAATGAGACTCCTGTTGCACCTCTGTACTTAAGCTTAGCTAGCTATATTCCATGGTCAACCGTATCAAAGGTTTTGCGTAAGTCCAATAATATTACTACTGCATATCCTCCCTTGTCAATTAAGCACTGCATTCTATTATGTGGTATATGGCTTGCAAGAGTGAGAAGTTCTAAAATGACAGAATGCATACTAGACTGGATTGATTATTAATATGTTATTCAAAAAGTAGCCAAATTGCGAGATCAAAAATTTTTTATGATAACGAGAATTATTTTAGAAATCTTTCCGATGAGCGATGTCATGATAAATGTTTAACTATAAATTTTTAAATCTGTACGTGGAAGGAGGTAATGTCCATTCTTTTGACAAATGTCAAATATCTTCTCAGAAAGAAAATTTTTAATTATTTTAAGTAAAATTCTCTATTAGTAAGCAGCTTTGATTTAGAAACGTATATAACAGTGCGTTTGGTTATTTATAAGTTACAAAATAATGTATTATTACCGTAAGGTAATTGGACTTGACGTCTCGTCAACAGCGAGGTCGTTAGACACACGACTTGATGACATGACAGGAGATGGCAGATAAGTCGACAATAGCCCTTTTTCAAGGATCAATACCAGAATTCACCTGGAGCTATTTTAAGAAACTATGGAAACCGAAATCAAGACGGCCGGAGCTGGAGATCAAACCCGGGTCCTCCCGTTTGCGAGTCTACCGTGTTACCGTAATGTAGTAGTACACTTATGTGTATAGAGCAATAGATACGTAGTTTATGATAGCTACGCCGTCTTGAATTTTCGGAACGTTTCGCGGTAAGCGGTTAGTCGGAATGAGAGAAAAGAAATCCTGCCTTAAATAAAAGCAAATTGAATGACAGAAATAAAAGCTGATATGAGTAAAACCTTGTTCATTATTTCAGGAGATTGTTGGCAATCATAATCGCCTGTTTATAACATAACTAAATAACGTTTCATTGAAACAGTGACGGGTAAGAAAGATAAAGACTAAAATTAATTTGTTCTTCAGAGTTAAATGTTCTAGTAAACATGTTTGAAGAATAGGTAGAAGTAAAGTAAAGTTATGCAATACATTTTTGTTTATGATAGTTTGAAGTTGTCAGTTGTTTAAAGGAAGGAGGGGGTTGCGAGAAATCAGAAAATGTATTAATTTTGTATCACATGGAAAGAACATTGAATAGTGAGAATATAAATAATATTTACTCAATTCGCTTTTAAGCAAGTTTAGCAGCGAGCTTGAATGATAATTTATCCGTGTTAGTTGATACCTATGAAATCATGCTACCCCCCAAAAAAAGGGTTTACTACATATAATATAACATGCATGTATTGGAAGTTTAACATCTTTATTATATTAAATATATTTCTTTATATTACGTATGGATATCACATGTAAAAGATCTACAAAACACACTCACGTATTACAAACACACAACAACGCGTTTTAAGCGCGAATTAAGCGACTATCTTGTTAAACACAATTATCTATAATCCCTTCAAGGGTTTAACTGATACCACAGTCGATGTTACTCAATAATTTTACTACACTTAAAGTTTAAATTGTCACGCACGAGAACGAGTTATGTGACAGATACAGACTTATGCTACTAAAAAAGTGTGGCTTTGCTTAACATTTTATGTAACATGTCCTGTAAAATGAACAACTATGAACACTTTCGGCAGAAACCTTCAGTAAAGCTGCAAGGCTGCAGAAATAAACACAATTTTATATTTAACAAACATTATCTCGCTATTCGTTTTATATTTGATGACCTAAGAAAAGTTAGTCCTAATATAATATTTTTACACCATGGATCGCACGTACAATTAAAACTTTAACTATTTTGAAAATTGGTGCATAATAAGTATATTTACACGCAAATAAAAACGTTTGAAAGCGTAAACAGACATAATGAGGTACATAATATTATAGTAAATAGATAATTTTGGATTTTTGTATTTTTTCCGTTAAGATACAGATAGGTTGTTATCGACATATGTTTTGTAAATAAGAAAAATATCCATGGAAATGTTACGATTTAATAAAATGTATCATGATTTCTTGTTTTGCTCTAATAAAATAGTTTTTCTGTTGTGAATTATTTATATTTTAAGTAAGTTAAAAAATGAATTTTGACATTTATTACCGGCTGTGACGAGATATTTTGGCGTAATTTTTACTGAAATAGCTTAAGCTAAAACCAGCAAGTTTCTGTACTTATAAAAAATGCTTTTGGAACAAAAACATTTTGAAAGTGTTAAAATATTAACACTATAATGGTATGGTACCTCCTACAAACATTATTTTTTGTCATTTAAATCCTTAATGAAAAGACGGAATTTCGGCATTTTTATACACTAGTTTCACCATTATACTTTCGCTATCTTATTTTAATTTCGCCTGGTTTATCAAATGTCTCCAGCGAATGCTAGGATAATTGCTTAATGAATGCCTTAGTAGATTCCCTGTCCAGTTACTTTCACATAGATTTTTGTTACTGTCTCTAATAACCTACATATCGACATTATGCAAGCTTGCTTGCCTTATGACGTTGGTGTCATTATTCGGTGAATTTATAAACGTTTTAACATGTTGCCCAACATGAAAAGATTATTTCTATAGCTAAACGTTATTTTCTAAAATGCATTCTATCTCATCAGCCATCACGCAATTTGTACATTGTTAAAAAGTGTGGCCATTGTTTAGAATGTCTATACAGATGTGTGCTTCTTGAAGTATTCTAAGTAATATTATCTGAACACAATGAAACATATTTTTTCTTAGTGAGCAGTGCCCACTCCAAAATGCAATTACGAATGCCAATAAAACTTTCATTATTACGTGCAATATTGTTTTAAGAAGTGAAAACTATATCTTCCTACATCTGTCAACACTGAAACCATCCTAGTCATTATTCTTGGAAAGCTTTACGAGAGAGCTTCAAGTTTGAATACATTACGATGAGCATATTTATTCTATGGATTTTGCTTCTAGTCACCGTACTAGCCTCCCCGGCTTACAGGTAATTGCAAAAAAATATTTTCCTGTGTGACTTGTATTGCTAGTTGTAGGCTAAATACATCCCAGTAGGCCTACATACAAATTAATTGTGACTTCTACGTAATTAATACTTGCGGCAAAAACGAACCTATTTTTAACGGAATTCGCGGAACTCGAGGTATTAAGTTAAAACACAGTCTGATGGAAACAAAATATAAATGTAATGCATACCGTTAAAAAAATTATTTCTTGATGTAACCCATGACATGTTATTTAAACGTGGATTGTATCATTTTAGTAAGTCTGTCAGTTTTCGTTCCTTGTACGTCCTATCGACACGTTAATTTTGACTTGCTGTTTTAAAGTGCCTTACTTCCTTAAACCAAAGAAAATAGTGATAACAGATTCGACTATGTTAAATTCAAAATGTTTTACTTTTAGGTTACTTCAGTAAGAAAAAAAATATTTGTTCCTAAATTTAATGTACCACATATTTATACAACAACTTTAAAATTTAAAATGTTTTCATTGCATTTAGTCACCATCAGTTGACAACATTATCCCTGGCATTGTTAAAAAATAGAAGTCACAATTAATGCCAAAAAACATAAAACTACGAAGAGTTTAAAGACGAGAAATCTTAAAGTTAGCTTGCATTATTATCATGCGAGAAGGCTCAGTGGTAGTAGTACTTACTTAACATCCTATAGGGCCTAAAGTTTTATTCTTGGTTCGGTTATGAATAGTTCAGGTATATTTTTATTTATTAATAATTATTATACTCATTATTTGGAAATACATCAAAACGAACGTAAAAAATTAATCAAATAATATATGAACTGAATATGGTGACTGGATAGGCATTTTGAACAACGGCTGTTGTTTAAATATTTCCATATAGTGAAATGATACAGACTATATTTGTTTGTATGTCTAGTTCATACGTCTATGGCAGCATTGTTATCTTTATCAGAAATGTTTATTTTCCTTCTTGAGCTCTGAAAATAATATTACAAGAACGTTCTGTTTTATGGAAATATTACTCTACAGAAGGTAACTAATTGTTCTGTGGGAACTTTGTACTTTCATATTAAATGCCAGTCTCTAAGGATCCACATGACTAAGTGTTCCTTGTTGGAACTGTATCTTAATAACATAGTCTAAGTACCTGCCGCACAGTCTCGCTAGAAGTCACATTATATATGGATAACATGCAGGCGGTAAAGTGATACACGTGTTTTTACCAGTCTGTGACACGATTGCTCTCATCCCCTGCTAGATGAATATATTAAACATAAGTAGAGCCTTAATATGATATTCGCGATAAAGTAAGCACTTTGTGAAACCACTTTATCCATATTTGTGACAAAAATTAAATTTATTTTTGCTGCCGGTGTTGACATTTGTGTACGGTACACGGTGTAAACTTTGATTGTTACTTAGGAGTACATGTTTACATCAAAATTGGCAGAAAAGTAGAAATTGGCTAAAAGGGCGAAATGCAACAATGATTTTTAAAGTCCCAACTTTATCGTGAACGACCTGTACAATCCTGTATTGTACCTTGCTGACATCTTGGTCTCGTGGCTTCTCTGGGCTCTAGCAAAGTTCTAGTTAACATGTTAACATAGGCTAGCAGTAACTATTGATAACCCGATTCACCCAACCACACCTCATGTTTAAAGTCCCCCAGTTGACATGTATTAACACACGACCACGTCAGGTCTGAACCTGGTGTAACTCACACGCTCTTCTGAATTGTATGCTCCTGTATTATATCCAACTGGAAGACTGCTAGCACTTACGTACTGTATACGCGCTTCATGCTGTTTCATTGGAAGGGGGTTTGTTCATGGTCATCTTGCATTAATACCCGTTCACTGTGTTATTTTTCAAGCTGTGCTTTTACACACACATTTTGTGTTTTGTACTCGATACCGTACTTCTAACCATATGGCTACAAATCGAGACATGCTGATAGTCTCCCAGCATGTTTGAATATAGATTTATATTCAGTAAAGACTGGATAAATCTGATGTTCACTGACATGCAGTCTAAGACTACATGCTCCAAGCGTATAATTTTACACAGCTAGACGACATTATTTGTTTGAGTTGCAAAACAGGCTCTTGATTTAGGAAAGAAACACGTAGTTTTTTACCCATTTATTTTTAAACTAGGGAATTCGGACGCGTTTTGCATATTTTAATTTAGTTCAATGAAACTAAAATTATTGTTTCATAATTGCTAAAAATCTTAAAGAAATGTACATAGTCTAGTACTACGCACTTGTAAATGTATGTTCGTCGCAATTTGGGTTTCAATATATTATTATTTCGGCACCTTTTTCAACATTGCGAGGGGTGGGGGAAATGTTTACCCTGCTCTCATCCAAGTTGTGACACCACTAAGCTGTTCAATAACTGCTTGGATACCCAGTGGTACACTTTGATTAGGACACAATTTGTTACTTTGTGTATACCTAAATACCTTTAGGAGGTTAAATGCTTGCAATGGTCCATTTGCAAATGTGACTTGACTGTTATAGATATTGAGTCATAGCTTTTGCAAAATAAACGTGGAAATTTGTTGGTATTTTCCTGTCAGTCCGGTATTCAACATTTCGTGATTTTCAAACAAAATGGTTTACGCACTGATCTAAATTAATGTCCATAGTTAGAGCTTTTCTATTTGTTCTGGCTAAGAAGCAAGAATACGTTATTGTCTATTTACGATAGCAAATCCTTCTGACATAACGAAAATTGGTCGAAGTGAGAGCTGGCAGTTTGATTTTTAATTTGTATGTAGCTTACTGAATTTCAGAAACGCGACTAAACACTTTTGCATCACGCAGCTAAACATGTTCAGCTTAAATTATTAAGGAATAAGTATTTTTAAAATTACAGTATAATGCAACCTCAAGATAAATATGTCTGAATATATAATTAAGCTACTATTGTATATTTTAGTGCTAGTTATGGAAACTAATTATTTTTGTTTGTTTGAGAGTACTTCAAAAATATCGTCAGTGTGAAAACGAGTGGTCGAAATGTTTAATTTTATACACTTACAAAATATGTAGATGTTTTGAACCGAATAGATACCAGGCCATTCTAAACTGCACTATTATAGTTGTGAACAGTGCAGACAGATATTTTATTGAAGTGTCGCGAAGTTAGTACGACGGTTAATGTCGCAAAGAACACAAACCAGGGATCTCTAATCAGTACCAACTATAGTTGTGAATAAAACTAAGTTGTCTTTTTATCTTCCAGTACTTCACTGTGTCCCACAATGTTGTACTTGGTAGAATATTCTGTGAGTTAACAAATGTGTTGATGTTACAAGAACTGGAATAATGGATGACGGCTCAAACTATTACGTCCACCGCCAACCACCTAACCACGGACATCGCTCACAGCAACGGTCAGTCAGGCAACACTAATA
>PNEQ01100281.1:0-19276 GCA_003012365.1 Medauroidea extradentata | reverse complement strand
AGGCCGTTCGGAATAAAGTGAACACTAAATATTTACCCTTTGAAAAATATCACTAGCTGTTACTACATATAATTCAACATTACCGATAGTCACCTTACTGCTTGTATGGTTGGCAACGAAATAACACAACATAGTTCCGTGTTTATTCGTATTTAAATACAACAATACTGAAACAAAATCAACCGACAGCGATATAATTGTATTTTGTATAATTAATAAACTTCTTTTTTTATCAAACAATATAGGTACCTATCGACTGAACAATTTATCTTACACGCGCAAACATAAAGTGACTTGTCCCAGGAGGTTAGACTTTTCCCGTCGTTAGCCGTTACACGCGGAAAGATACGAATTGGTTGGAAATAGATCTTTAGCAGGGCTTTTTCAAGTGCTCACTTTATTCCGAACCGCCTATATCAACATTGTTGGTGTCAAAGTTATTAACATGTTTCTAAAATTCGTAACTGTTGTTGCTAGCAAATGTTGTCAACAAAATGTTGGCAACAAATGTTATGAATATTTTCCTAGAAATATTAACAACGTTAATAGCAGAACATTGGCAACAATGTTGATAACATTTTGTTTGTAACAATTTTCGAGCATTTCTACAACAGTGTAAATAACTTTGTTGAAAAGACATGTTATTAGCAATGTTATCGTCAGTGTTAACTAGGCTTCAGACTGGCGAGGCTTAAAGGGGCTGATGCCATGTTGACGTCAACATTTTGTTTTCTTTACGCGTAGATCACGGTCTAAGAGGAAGAGGTCTTGACACTGCCTATGCTCTCCAGCAAGAGAATATGACCCCTTCATGTCGCCGAGCACTAGTAGTTATTTGGTGTAAGATTTATCTTGTTTACATCTCGCGTTTTAACATGTTTGCAATTATTTACATAAAATAATGTTAATAAGGTAAGCTGATATAGTATATACATGTTCCATGTCCATAAATGCATTGGCATGTGTGGAACTGTTTATAGAAATAGTCTGAAGAAATATATTGTGTATTATTGTTTTAGTGAACACATTCGAACAAAAACGATATTTCGTGCCCTACAAAATTTTAGAATCGTTGCAATGTGCAGCTACATGTAAAAGATTGAAAAATTAAATTTTATTGTTGTAGAAAAATGTGTTCCAATACAAAATTACGTTCCCAATTTTTTTCTTCGATATAATACTCGCAATTCCGGTAACAACTTCACATTTTAAGCTAAGCCAAATACAAAAACAAGATAAATCTTCCACCAAATTACTACTAGCGCTCGGCGACAAAAAGGAGTCACATTTTATTCCACAGTGTCAAGACCTCTACCTTCATAGACCGTGGCGTAGATACATATTAGCACTATTAGTGGCGGAAAAACATATGCTGTCCTTATAATTTTCCCTTGGGGCCTTGCTTATCAACGTGTATGTGTCTATGGAAATATGGCAGCATCCATAAAGGGTGTGGTTTCTGTATTTTGGTAATTTTTTGTAATAGTTTTTGTTGTTGGGTTGCGTTTCAGCTATGTTATAACTTTATAATATGTGTTTTTTACTCGGTAGTTTTGTGTTAAGTAGTGACTCTTGATATGTACCTTAGTTTTTGTAAAGGACGTTAAGCTGTCTTTCCAGTAGTAAATCGGTCTAGTGTTAATAATAATAATAATAATAATAATAATAATAATAATAATAATAATAATAATAATACCACCTTCTTGCAGTTGGGCTTTCATCCGGTTGCAATATCACATTCCCTACCTTTCCTCCAGACCTCTCCTGAACAAACCAACCGTGTCAACCCTCACCAGCTCCTCTCTAAGCACATTCCACTCCCTCACCAACCTCACCATCATTGACTGCCTACCCCTCTCCGTCCTCCTCCACACTCTCCGGATCTTAAGACTGTTGTTCCCTCTCCCTCCGTAATCACCCTTGATTAATAATAATGTTTGTATGAACAATCCTGTATAATAATAATAATGTTTAACCTCGCAATTGGGAACCTAACATTCCTCATCCTCCCTCTCCCTTCACCTCTCTGAACAACCTAACAAGCCTTTCCACCCTTCGCCTGTCCTTCAAAGTACTACAACCCACTTCCTTCATCATCACTGATGGTCTGTAATTACTTTCCTCCTCTCCTTCCTGCCCTTGCCTTCTCCACCTGCCCTTCACCCACCTAGCCGCCCTCCTCTGGACCTTCTCCAGTTCCTGCACTTCCCCTTCCATGTAGGGATCCCACTCTGCCGCTGCATATTCAGCATCGGGCGTACCATTGAGGTGTATGCCTTCTCCTTCACCCCACCACTGACTCCCTTCAGAACTCTTCCCAGCATTCCCAGGGCCCTTCTTCCCTTAGAAACCACCCTCTTCACCTGTCCCCTCCAGGGCCCAAGGTCTTCTTGCAACGTCACCCCTAAGTACTTGTATTCTGCTGCCTCCCCTATCTCCTGCTCTCCCCATCTGTATGTCTGCCTGCTCTTTATCCTCATTTTATGAATCTCACTATCTTTGTTTTCTTGACATTAATCTTCATTTTATTGGTTTCCGTCCATTCCAGTACCAGATTAATGTCTGCCTACAAGTGTTTTTCTCACCTACCTCAGTGTTATATTGTTGGGGCCAAAAGTCAACAGTTTATTTTGAGATTTTCAAAAGCTAATAGAAGTTCGTATGGGTAAGGAACTAAATTTTAGAATGAGAAAGTGTTCAGGAGGTAGTCTATATTCAACGGGGATGGGCAAGGGATTTTTTTATAAGTACCTTGGTGTGTTTCTGCAGGATGACTTTATATATGTATAGTAAAACATGTTGAAAGAGTGGTTACGTAAGGAAAGAGGGTACTGGGAATGCTGGGAAGGTTGTTGAATTGGAAACAAAAGGCTTAGGCCTACACAATGTTACGACAGATGCCAGAATTTGCGGCAGCGGAATGGGAAACGTATTTGGCGGTGCAGGATTTGGCGACGGTACAAAGGAGGACATCAAGGTTGGTAAAGGGTAAATGTAGAGAGCAGGGTGAGGAGAAATAGAACTTTGGGCATTCACTAATGAAGAATATAGGATGGCATCCTTTGAAGGACAGAAAGAGAGTGTAAAGTCTAGTTAAAATGGAAAGGGTGGTAAAAAGAGAGCGAATTTGGAAATGGCAGCAGAATAAAGAGTGTACAAGGTTAGAGGAAACAACGGTGGAATATACGGAGCATGTGGAGAACAGAGTGAGGTAAACAGTCTATGCTTTTTAGGACAGGGAGGAATTGGATTGTATTGTGTGAGGAGTTGGTGAATGTGAAGGGAGTTGGAAAGTTTAGAAAGGGTTTATATTTAGAGTGAAAGAACCACTGGATGGAAATAATGCATTATATTGGGTCAATCGTTCCTAATAGTAGTAATAAGTTTTATATTCACAATTGGACTAATGCCCAGTGGCAAGTAGATTCCTCCGCATCGCCACAGTTCCAACCTAGTCCCTTCCTAAACCTTTCAACTCTCTTCACAGTCGCCAACTCTCCCTGCAGTGCATTCCACTCCCTCAACATCCTCACCAGCATCTACTGTCTACCCCTCTCCGTTCTCCTCTACATCCTCTGAATTTCCTCATTGTTGCTACCTTTACCCTTAAAAGCTAACTTACTTAATTTGCAGGCCATACTTCCTGCATCTCCCTACCCCGTTAATCACCCTATACAACCTGACCAGCCTTTCCACTCTTCTCCTGTCCCTAAATTGATTCCATCCCAATTCCATTGTTATCACGCTAGGCCTAAAGTTCCTTTCCTTCTCAGCAGCCTGACCCTGCCTTTTCCATTTATTCATCACCCACCTTGCTGTCCTTCTCTGCACCTTCTCCAGCTCCTGCACCTCCACCTCCATGCACGGATCCCACTCCGCAGCAGCATATTCCAATACACTGGACGAACCATCGTACAATATGCCTTTCCCTTCACTTCAACACTAACACCCTTCAACACCCTCCCGAGCAGTCCTAAAGTCCTTCTTCCCTTCTTAACCACTCTGTCCACCTGCTTTGTCCACCTTAGATTCGCCTGGATTACAACTCCTAAATACATTTATTCTGTTGCTTCCTCTGTCTCCTGTCTATCCCATCTCTCTTCCCTGTATACCTCAATAACTTGGTTTTACATATGTTAATCATCATTCTGTTCTCCACTATCCAGGACCACAACCTATCAATGTCCTCCTGCAAGTTGATTGCACTGCCTACGTCTGTATACAGTACACAGTCATCTGCAGACAGTCGTATTTTATCTGTGATCCTGTGTCCCATGTTATTCACTATTATAGTGAATAACAAAGGCCCCATCACACTTCCCTGGGGTACTCCTTCGTAACCTCTCCTTTCTCCGAAATTGCCTCCCCCCACTTTCACTCTCTGGTCCCCTGAGAAAGTCCTCAATCCAGTCAACCTCCCACTTGTCATCTAGTAATCTCCACTTTTTTCATCAATATTCCATGAGGAACCTTGTCAAAGTCTATGAAGCAGGCATCCACCTGCTTCCCCTCATAAACTGCCTGAACCAGATCCTCCAACAAACCTGTCATTTTTATTTCTAAGTCTTACTACTTTTAATAGAACCCTTGTTGAGAGTAAAGATTTTCTGAATTTTGTAAATGTAGCTCAGAGAGAAATAAGTTACGTGATATTGTAGTTAATTAGCCTTGTTTCATGTGCATAGGCTAAGTCTTCAAGTACGACAGAATGCTATTTTAATGTCTGTAATAAAAACATTAAAATAAAGGTCACCAGCCTGTTATGCGTTTTGCGTCATGTTGTTGAAGAATATTTTTTTTTAATGTGCGTTAACCTATGTTAATAAAAGAATAATTTCATGTGATGATAGACTGGTGCTTTTGAAGTGACATTTTCTTAGAAATTATATTGCCCCCCCCCTTTTTTTTATTTACTAAGCCATCTTTAGATTCCATTTTTTTGAGCAAAGATGCTCAGGAATGTTGGTGTTGTCAATAATAGAATGATTACACTATTGAACATGAAGAATACAGAAAAAAAAACACATAATAAAAACAAGAAAAACATACACAATTTGAATAAATAAATAAAGTGCTTATCAGCAATACATAGTATGGTTAAAAATATTTGAGTAGTCACATGTACATAATATAATTCAAATACAATTGTTAGAAATTTGTTTAGCAGAGTTGTGTACCTTAATCAGAGGTACTATTATTTTCAATAATATCAACTGTTGGTAAATATTAATTAGATGTTGTGTGGATATTTATTCAGAATTTATCCCAAGTAGATTTTTTCATTCTGGGCTACCATATGTGAAAAATTATTTTTTGTTAAGTCCCAGTGATCCATGCTTAGTGTATCTCTGAATGCTATGAGTAGATATAAAACTGAACTATAGTAGATGTACTTAAAGAAGTCTACAGTTACACAGTCCAACACTTACAAGAGTGTGGCAATAAATTTACATGAAATTGTTGATTGAAATCTGCTAGTTTTTGAAAGTCTGCACATAGTAAAATTCTAAAAGGGCAATTGTAGACTACGCATTTTACCATGTTGACTTATGTTTGTTATGTAAGATCAAAATGTTGAAATTAGCAGAACAAGTGATTAACAATCAACTCATATTATTGGCATAATCATATAGTTGGCTAAATGTATCTGTGCCCTAGGATTTTTCTTTTTAGGTTTTCCTGTGTTGACTGGGATATACACACACATACACGTGTGCACCCCCCCCCCTCCCTGAGTTTACCAATAATATGTGTGATGCACTCTTAAAATTTTGGACTTAAGTATGTCCATTTATATTCAGCTGTGAACATGTTTGAACATGACTGTTGCAGATGCTGGTGAGATATGGACAAGGCTGTTTGATCACAGGCCTTTTCTGAACGGAGAAATAAAATTCTTTGTGAAGGAGTTTGAAGTAAGTAGTATTCTCTTTCTTACCTCTACTATACTCTGTAATGACATTAGGAGCTACAGCGGTTGATGATTTGCTCTTGGTGGTGTGTGCAGGAGCGTCGAGGGGAGAGGGAGGTGGCTAGACTATTCTCGGTGCTGGAGCGAGTCGCCGAGATCTCCGGCTCTCAACTGGACAGAGTGCAACTTGCCAGTGACGCACACCTGCCCATCCTCAATGCCAACCTCGAGGTGGCTGTGAGCATGTCCTGTCGTATCCTCGACAAGGAGCAGCAGCATCTAGCGGTATTGTCTTCACAACAAGTCCAGTACTGTCTGTGACGAGGCTTTTAAAAATAAGAAATGTTGCTGAAATTGTAGATGCCAGTTCTTTGCACAGTTGAAACATAACACTAAAGCAGTTTTCAAAATAGAGTGACGTGATGCTCAGCGATGAGCGTTGACTAGTCAGAGCCTTGGCTGTACCTTCGGTAATTGGGAACATTACTTGCACACTCATTGTTCAGGCTAGAAGTTAAAAATTCATTTAGACTTATAACACTATGTTAAATATACTGATATATGTGTAAATTAATGCAATGTATTGTGTGAAATCTTAAAAAGTAACTAATATATATGTCTTGCGTTATTTTTTGGTATAACATGTAACCTCTGTTCTCTGTGATTTTTTTATTTATTTTAATTGATGCAATTTGAAAACAATTACAGTTACAAAGTTATTTTGCTAGATAAAAGATACCAGCACAAATTCATGTTGCCAGTGACCAACTGTATTTCATGCCTTTGTTATGAAAACGCTGCGAGAACAGCTTAGGGATGAACATTCCAGACCATTTTAGAGTAATTAATGGAACTTCTGGGTTTATTTGGTCAATAAAATTTTTAATTGTTTATTGTACTATTTTTGTATTCATACGCAGGGAAAAAATTAGCTTGTTTCGTCCTGATGGTTATTGGTAAAAAATCAACAAAAGTAAAAAAAAAATGTATTCAGAAACTGTGCCATGTCTGGTGGAAAATTTTAAGCCTACTTCTATAAAACTTATAGCAGATAATGTAGAATTGTAAGGTAGCAGGTACTAATCTAACCTAACCTAATCTTTTCATAAACTTAGCTGGGTGAATTGCAGGATTTTTTATTCCATTTTTTGCAATCCTACAAGAAAAATTTATAAAATTATTGTATCAAAGTTATATTACTGTATTTACTTGTGTATAGTACATACTTTTATTCCAAAACAGCTGATAAAAATTCATGTTTTCATGCTATACATGGAAAATAGAAAAAAACTACGTGGAAAAAAGGCTTGGCAGAGTTTGAAGGGGGGGAGAAGAGAAGGCAGAGTTGTGGTTGTAAACTGAGGGGTGTCAAGAGTGGGAGGCAGAGATGTTCTCACTTCCCAGTTCCTCCGTCATTACTCCTCTTCCTTTCCTTTATCTCATTGCCCTCTGCTGTAACTAATGCTGTTAGAAACCTAATTTTTTTATTTATCCTAATCCAAATTTTTTCTGTTTAAAGTGTTGTTTAGTGCTTACACAATATGTGGGTTAAAAACTTGTCTGATGATTGCAAGAAGTTTACTAGCTTTAAACTATCAATTACGAAGTATGTTGCTCTGCAATTTAACATGGCAGAAACAGAAGTTAGTAGGTGGCAAGCGGAAGCAATATGAGAAGTTAATTTTGACGTCTGGCGATCAGCTATCTTTCCGTGGAGAAAGAAAGGAAGAAGGCAGGCCCCCAAACACCCGGCTCCCCACCACCCTCTCTGCCGGCACTCTCTAGCCAGTGTAAATGTTATCTTTCATCTCACTTTTCTTTGTTGTAAGCCAAGGTTTTCTTCCACCCCCCCCCCCCCCCAATTCTTCTTGACGCCATAAGTCAATGCCTCCCTCATGCTGCTCCACCATTTACTACTCCCTTGTTTTTTCTTTGTATGCTACAAGGCACATAATTTCATTTCCCCTGGAACTTGTAAAAATTGTGGTGCGCACTGTACATAGATGTGTAGAATTTTGTGTTTTGTATGAGGGTTACGAGTGTGTCAAGTTAGCTTTATTACTTTTTTTGTATTGTCCCTAATTCACATGTGTAGAGTAATATTGTGGTCCAACACCACAGCGGCATGTTTGCAAGCCTGCATCTTTCATGTGCAGGACGACCCATTGGAGGCCAGGCGGGAGCTCCGTAAGGCAGAATGGCACGACTTCATCACGGACATGACAGAGAAATGCACCAAGGTAGATCAGACTTTTGAAGAGAAGGAGTCAGAGCTGAGTGCTTTCTACGCAGACCTGGAGCGCAAACTTCACTTAGACCAATAAGCAGGCAGACGACTATGACCTCCATCAAGATTGCAGTGTCGCAGGACCTGCGAGCGGCAGTGCGGGAGGCATGTGAGGGGGCAGAAGGAGTTCCGGACGGTGTTGCTGACGTGGCTAAGGGTGATGGAGAGTGGCTTGTTGTGGAAGATGTGCGCTGGGTACAAGAGCACCTGCCCTCTGGCATCTACATGCATGAGCTACTGCGGGGGTGTGAAGTGCGGCTGCCGGGACTGGAGGTAGCACCGCGCAACCCTGAGTTGGAGGCCCGCGTGCGGAGACTACGTGCAGAGCAGGCTGCTCGCGAGTACCGTGCCATGACTCGCAATGTCGACGGCACTGTCCCTTGTCATCCGGATGACTCTATTGCTTACCAATGTGTGTATGACTTTTTTATTATTACTGTATTGTTACTGGATGCCTTTTCTTTAGCGGAACTTTTATTTGGTTCTAAAAAAAGTAATGTAACAGACAGAAGTACAAGTATTTACAGTTGATACTTGTAAATGGGTACATACACACGAAGGGACGACACACATATTTCCGCAGTTGGTTCTGATTGATATATTCTTTCTTGAAGAATTCTTTTATTAATGTAGCAGCTAAGGATAAGTACACTATCATATTTTTCGCCTAAGAAATATTTAAAGATGAATTTCTTGAAAAGTATTGCTATTCCACTGGACATGCCACGTATTATATCTACTGTATTTACCCATGTGCCACCTGCCCCCATGTTAGACCCGCACCTCACATTTTCAACATACTCTCAAGATATAAATTTTTCTACAGTACAACCCTGTCATAGCGAACACGGAAATAGCGAAAACACTGTTATAGTGAATTCTTTTTGAGGAACCGTAAAAAATCACAAAAAATTCTTTTAAAAATGTGAATTTTATGAGTAGAAACATGTATGGGGAGTCGTGTGAAACAGGCTTGCGTAGTTGTGCGTGACCTTGTGAAGAGAGTACGTATTTGTTATCTTGACAGCCGGATGTACAGATTACCTCCATCCCTCGCGGCGATCCATCGTGCCACGGCCCCTCCTTCCTCACCAGGCCGCTGCACTGTCATGTGAGTCATTCTTCTGCTTGGACATCTCGCTTCCCTCCCCAAACTCAAGCACACATTCTAAAAATAGAATTGTACCCTTTATTTCCCCCACCACTTTTCAACCCGGGTGACCGTTGGCTACGTTTCTGTAGTTTATCATTGTGCTTTCAACCGTGTTTAGTTTCACATACAGCTTGCTTTTCTGAATTTGTTTATTGGTTACAATTTGGGATATTGATATACGTACATAGTTTTCCGCTGTTATTGATGACATGCTTACGCTGTTTTATTTGGATTTTGATACATTTTTTTTTTAGATTTTGTGCCAAGATTATTGACGACCTACGCAGTTTTTCGGACTTTAATAATATCTCACATGATTTTATGACATGGGAAGTAAAACGAAGGCCTTGAATCTCGCTACCAAGTATGAGATATTAGTGAAGATAGACTAAGGCAGACGTTGCCCGCGAATATAGTCTAGCACCATCCACTTTGTCGACAATTTTGATAAGAAAAAAAAGATTGTGGCTGCTGTGGTAAAAGGAGGTTGGAATATTAAGTTCAAAAAGTTGCGCTGTGCCGACCATGAAGATGTAGAGAAAGCTCTGCTTGCCTGGTTTAACCAGACACGAGGACGAAATGTGCCAGTCACGGGACCGATGATTCCATCTGGTGCAAATGGCTCTGATAGTCCTCAGTACATCCCACTTCCTATGAGGCTGGTTGATTGCGATACGTACATATATCGTGGACCAGACTGTCGAAACAAACTGGTTGCTGCTCACTAAAAATACTTTGTACTCGAGCATTTTTTAGCATCAACGAAATACATTGTTTACGTTAATAAATTTGTTGTATAAAGTCAGCATAAATAATACTATAATAACATATTTCTTTTTATAGATACGCTGGTTTATCACGGTACGTGACGGAAAACGATCACGCTGGACACCACTGCATTCTATCGGTAACAGAATTAATCAGTAAAGCACGGTAGCACATTCTTACGGAGACGCGAAGCAATATCTGTGAATTAGTACCCGTGCTGTCCACTGCTGCGCTGTGTGGACTGGGTACCTAGAGGTTCGTTCACTCTTCAGCCACCAGGATAAGGATCTAGGTGCGCATTTGTTATGCAACACAGCGTCGCTCGGCCACGCGTGCTCAGCTCAGAGTCATTTCAGTAGGCAAAGTCTTCAAGGTTCGAATGATTGAACACAATTTTACAGCTGCAATCTATTGGTTTGCAGCAGCCGGAAGTGTAATCATGTTGACTGCCTACGCGTGCTTACCTGTTAAAATAAACCTATATTTCCTAAAAATAACATACAACTTTGTAATTAAATAAGATTAAAGACCGTTTTAATGCAATGTTTGGATTTAGGGGTCAGAATCGGCCAAATTTGGCCATAGCGAAGACACTGCTATAGCGAAGTTCGAACCCAGAACCGTGACATTTCGCTATAACAACACACTACTGAATAGTGTTCCAATTTAATTGCTTTTTTGTTCAAAAACGTAATTAAAATATTTTAATATTACGGGAATCAAATATGTGGCAGATGTCTTAATAATTAAACAACACGCAAAAGTATAAATGGTGCTTGGCAACCTGAAGCATGTTGGAAGCAGCGACCAAGAAACCTCGAGACTGGTTAGCATGCTGCTGCATGGCATGCGAAAGCTCCGCTGCTCTCTTTTGGAAGTTGTCATTACTTAAAGTGCATGCTGTACTGTACATAACGCTTTGTGACTGAGCAGTGAATCATTATCTCTGGCTTCGTTTTCAGCACTGCAAGAGCCTAGACATTTGCTCATCAGACTGGGCGAGTGAGATAAAGGATGTAGGTGTACGCTGGCTTGGCGCCGCTCTGCACGTCCCAGCGGGCTGGTAACTGTAGATGCACTGCTGTTTTTTTGGCTAAGCGTAATAATGGCATTGTGTATTTACACCTTACGGGCTATAATCTGATGTGGAAGGGATTCACACTTATTTTCCCATTATTATAAATCCTTCCAGCAGTCTGTAATATATGATAAACTCAACATTTCCATGCCCTGTTTGTCCAAAAACTTTGATTTCAGTGTATGACCCCCACCTCAAATTTTAAGTTTAAGATTTGATAAAAAATGTGAGGATGGTACGTGGGTAAATACTGTATATTATTAGCCTAATTTATCAATTTTTAAAATAGTTCCAAGTACAATGCATGTGCTATCTAAAGATAATTCATTCATATTTCACGAACTGTACTGCATTCTTCATAAACACTGTTTCATCTCTGGTAAAAAATGATGAATGTCGTAGGAACAATAAAGCCTCTGGTACACGATCAACTTTGATACTTTTGCCTGTTGTAGATATTTTGCCAGTGATGTAGGACAATATGAAGAGATCATTTACAGTGCTAATTGTGTTCTCAGTGCAAATAATACAGTATGTATATATACTGTAATTAGTCTGTGTGCCACATACCGAATGAAATAAATTGTTAAGCATACTGTCTTGAAATAAAATGTACTTCTACTGATTTTAAAATAACTCTTTTAATTAGAAATGCTGTGTTTTTTTCTTCAATAGAAGTATAATTTTTAACAAGGGAAAAATTAATCTTTTTTTGTAAGTCTTAATTTAGCTGTTGTGTGTGAATAAAATTTTTCCAGGAGATTTGTAGTGTAGGATATTTTTCTGGGTGAATATTCTTGTGACATACTTGGCATATTACTGTTGCAGTTAAACAAATCAACCGGCAGCTGATAGCAGTGTTCCAGTTCATTGTCTCTGTGGCAACGGGCTTTGCGTTTGGCTTTGTGGGTATAGAGCTGATGGTCGGGGAGCTGGAGTTTGGTTTCCGCCTGCTGCTGGGCGTGATGTGTGCGCTTGTCATAGCACTTGCGGAGCTGTACTTTCTGGCGAAGAAGTTGAGCGAGGACCTGGCCCCGCCTGCTCCTCCACCTCCTGCCAAGCTGCATGCCGAGTGAAGCTTGATTGTGAGTGCTGCGTTCCTGGTAACACTGTGGTCGTACTGGCTGGCAGGCCGCTGGGCGTTAAGTACTGCGAAGGAAACACTTGTTGGACGACACCGCGTGTTCCTGGCTGTAGTAGTCGAAGGTGAATTTGTTCCTCTTCCAAGCTTTTTTGTGCTCTGAACCATGTGGTGGAATAACAGCATCTTTTTATAGTTCTTAATGAATTTTTAGACAGTCTTTTATTCTTAAAACTTGTGATTACTGCTTTGTTATGGGTTGATGTGTATTCATATAAGTGTTTGGAACTCAAGTGTTCTCAATTGTACGTGATGATCCTAGATCTCTGGTCTGTTACAGTTATTAATGTAACTGTACAAAAACTTGTCTGGTACATCTTGGCAAAACATGGAACGTAAAGTAGCTGATATGTTCGTGAAAAGAATCAAATTAGTTTTATATTTGAATATATAGAATTCACATTGGAAATATTCCAGCTCTGGTAGTATGTAATAACTCTTGATTTGGAAGGAATTGTACATTTTTGTGGTCTTGGTAGTTGTTGGTTTTTCAGGTTACCCATTACATTATTATTAATAGTATATTTAACATTGCGAGCTCAATTGTGTTATGTACCACTGCTCTGTGTGTTTTGCAGCCATTCAGACTGTGTCATTGCTGGCGTGCTGCTATTCCGTCTGTGATAACATAAGTGTGTCGGTTTCATCTTGTGTTTTGCCGAGTTGAATTGTGGTATTTGGTATGCTGCTGTGGTAATCGGTCATGTTAAGATACCTTACTTTGAAAATTTGATTATATTGGCAGCTTTCAATTTACAGTATCTTAAATGCAAATCAATTTGTATTAATAAATGTGCTTGCTTATCAAAATTACATTCAGCTGCACCTAGTATAATTTTTATACGATGGACATGTTCTTAAAATTACGTTGTGTTGAACGTGGCGGAGTGAAAATTATACATGTTAACTGAAACATGAGATTTTTGCTACACTGGATTGTTAGTTATCTTTTGAATGTGTCACACAAGCAGAAGTGGGTCAAGGTAACTTACAAAAAGTTGAAAATCAGCTGACCAGGATTTGCAGACAAAATAATATAATGGTAGTCTATCCGTATTAACTATGTACGTATTTAAATGGGCTTAACAACTTTGGATTCAGTATATTATTGTCGCACTATGCAGCAACCAATGAATACTGTACTTTATTGTAGTAAGGTAATTCTGGAAGAGAAAAATTCAGTTTTTTATCATTCTTACAGGGGGGAAAAACATTTTCATATTATAGAAGTGCTTTGCGACCACTTTTAACTCCACTCATCATGTCAGTAAGTTCCTTAGATGTGCTTGAAATACGTATTGGTCTATGAATATACAATTGTAGGACATCCCATATAATGACAAAGATGTCTTGTGCTGTATCTAATTGCTGTGTAGGTACCTGCAGACATAGTGCAAGCAAGACCTGTCATTGAGATCTGATAATTCAGAGAATTGTGCAACCCATGTTTAAATATTTGGTTTTGTCTCTTCCAGATTGCCAGCTATGTTAGCAAATATGTACAGATTAAATTCAAAAGTTATCGATGGCACATACACGTGCATCCGTATGTTTTGTATAATATAAATACTGTTTAGCAAAAATATATTTTAGTGTTATGAATGTTACATTTTTTGAGTACAGTGAAATGTATTTACACTAAACAAGTGGTGGAAAGATACAAATTGGCTGAAAGTAAAATAGAATGTAAACAGTGATTCAAAATGCTCACTTTTAACTATAACAGCCTCTGTATTCTCCTTGTACACATTTTAAAAAATAAACATTTTCTCCTCTATTAATAACAATGCAACCTTGTATAATATTAATGCACGGTACAGTATGTAGAATAATTTGAAGTCACAAATGGTATCATTGAAAGTGAAGGTGGAGTTTTTTTCTTTATTTATTTCCAGGTCATAGATGGGGAAGGAGATTTAAAAAAAACTTTCTAATTGACGTGATACAGATTATATTAATACTGTGCTGCAAATTGTGTTGAAGATTGTTTTACACCATTAGACAATATTTCTGTATTACACCCATTATTATGAGGCTACTGACTAGTAGCCTACAGAATACTAAATAGTTTCACATACCGGTATACAGTAAACCCCTGATCTAACGACATCTGCGATCTAACGACATAGTTTCCAGGAACAGTGGAAAAATTTATGAAAGCTAATTAAAGTGAAATAGAGTGCATTAAAGCGTTAATTAAAAATAATTATGTGTACATTAAACAACATACATACATAATGCAGTTATCATAAATTAGTAATATGCAGCTGTGAAACAAAAAAAAACTGTTTAAAAATGCTAGAAACTTCGGCTGGAATATAGTTGAAGCGCATGCCAGGTGCGTAGGCCACCCGCGCAACACCAACATTTGAGACGTGATGACTAACTCTGCCTTATCTCCTAATGCTCCCCCTCACTTCTCCAGCCACTCTCCTGCCTGTACTTCCCTCTCACACTCCTCCACGTGTCCTTATCTCAGCTATACAGTTTGATACGCGACGTGCATAGCAATGGTAATTTACAATCTTTTTTGAGGAACCGTAAAAATTTTGGGTCAAAAAATTGAAAAAATTTAAGGAAAATCGTCTTTTGCAATTTTCTTTGTGAGTGCTGTGCTGTAAGAAACATGTCGCTAAACATAGATACAATCCCTCCTGACTGTCCACGCCAGCCAATAAACATTCACGAACAAGCCAGATTGTGCTTGCGTGCGTGCACATGAACTGCCTACTGTCTGATAGTCACGTGCTACTAGCATCCTGTCTCGCCACAAAGCAGAGCCACGTGTTTGTTTTCCTCTCCCACTCGGCAACTCCGTGTCTTGTGATAGCCCAGACAGATGGGGGTTGAAGAGACACGTTTTTTTTTTTCGCCCTCATTACAGCATGGCAAAAAAAAGGACCAGCAGTCCGTAGAAGAAAAAAAATCCAGCGTTATCTCGTCTTTTTTTCTCTAGCTGCAGAATTGAGCTCAGCTTGACCTTGACAACTTCCGCTGTGTTATTGATCACTCGTCATGTGGCTATGAAAGCGCTGCGGAGTAAAAACGGCCTACGACGCAAACACAACCGCCCCGTCGCCGTGTGAAGCATGTGTGCTAAGGTTTTTTTTGTTTTATGCTCGACAGTGGAGCAATAAGAGCGACTGCAGCCAGCGCGCCAAGAACCATTTCATCTCTATTAGTAGTACAGAGATTAAAGTGGTGCGTTGTGCATAGTTTCGTGATTTTTCCAATAGGCCTACAACTTTTAGCGACCAGTAATTCGGTTGTTATATATGTGACAGCACCTTGAAAAGTCAGTTTTTTACCCTGTTGAGTGGCTCTAAATTCACGTTCATAATAGGCGTTTACGAGTTTTAAAAAAATACAGAAATTTTTAAAAATGTTTATTCTTTAATACACACTTTTATTAGTATTATATGAAGGCGACAGGCTGCTACAGTTCTTGCGCAGTAAAAAAAAGACTCGATGGCTGTACTAAAAGGTTTAAAAATCTTTGCCCTATACATTCACGTACATAAATAATATGAGTAGTTCTGTTGTGGTCTGAATGTGCTTCGCGCGAGACAAGCAGGATGAATCATGCGCGCACTATCTGCCTTGAGCCAAGCCAAGGCCAGCGGCCCAGCCACTCCCCTCCTACACAACCAGACAGAGTGCGCCGCTCTGTCACGCATGTCACGGTGGGGGATTGTGGGGTACTATTTTATTTGGAAGACACCTTTTCATCATACTAAAATATAATTTCAATTAAAACTTTTTTCAAGTCGGTAATTGTTCTACATAAATTTTAGAGAGAGAGAGAAAAACACTTAATTTTTTTTTTTATTTTGGGGAGAAGGGGTCAAATTTAGTTACCTCGGGACTAACGACATCAGCGATCTAACGACACAATTTCCTGGCACCATGGGATGTTGTTAGATCTAGGTTTACTGTAATTCTATAATTTGTTAATGCATGGCATGGAAGGGGAGGCAGGCATATTAGTAAAGGTGGAAATAGAGAAAACTTATTATGAAGAAGTTGACACTGTACGAGCTGGGGGTCTGTCTGAAGTAATTCCTGCCGGCCCTCAACTTGCTTGTGTGATCAAATCTTCTCCAAGGGAGCTCAGCGAAGCTAGATGCAGTCTCTATTAATGGGGAATTACTATACCAGTAACTCTTGGCGGTTACGGGAGCAGAGCCCTCAATGAACCTTTGCTCTTTGCATTGCGGGTGACATTTGAACTGGAGGGACTGAAGGGGTCGGCAGGTGCACAGTCGGGTATAACTGGAAGGGTCGCAGAGCTTGGGAGGGGTGCCTTCTCATTGGGGTTGGCCTCTGTGCTGGAACGTGTCAAGCTTGCACTGCTTCCTCCCTCAACTGCTGGTAGACCTGCACAACGGACCAACTTCACCTCATCTGCTAGCTGAGGCGACCCTCTGCCTGTCGCCTTCTGGCCACACACTAGGGCATGAGGTACTTGAACGAGTTGGAGAGCTAGCCTGTAGCGGAAGTCGGTAAGTAAAGTCCTATCGCTACTTTAAAACGAGGGAAACAAATGTTTAATGCTAACAAGTAACCAAGGCCAGGTTCCTGGGTCGATTGGGAGGGGGATGGCAATGCAAGGTGCCTTGATACAAGCGGTTCTAGGGGTCTGCAAGGGCAGTTCACTTCACACACTGCCTTTCCCGGGTGGAACGCCTTGAGCTAGCTTCACGTACTGCTAAACCCCCAGAAAGGTTCAGGTGAGAGGGCAGCAAAGTGCAATCCTCGAGACGTACTCCGCGGCCAGAGGAGTCCATAAGGATCCAGGTGAATGATGTACACAAGGTTTTGTGGAACTGTTTCTGTTACTAAAAACAGCTTGAGCTTAAGCTATATGGGTGAAACCATTGCCAATCCAGACACGTGGTCCTAAACACTGGCGCGATGACAACTTGTCATACTGGTAGCTGTGGAGAATACAGCAACACGTGCAAGAATTATGGGGTGAAGCTCAGCAGATTAACGCTAGATGGCAGAAACTGCAACTTTTCACAAATTCTGACAAGAACCAGCAGTCATTAACAAGATGTCAGCTGATGAAGATATCACGCAGTGTGCCCGCCTTATATACCCGCACATTGGCCTGAGGTGAACGGGCACCCCCTCCTCGCAGGGGATGTTATGCATCGGGATGTGTGCAAGCCACAAGGAATGGCTGAAGCACCTGTCTTGTTGGATGAGCTACTTACCAGGGTGCAGTAGTGTTGACAAGGTGGCAGGAGGGAAGAAGGGAAACACCTACAGTCAGGAGGCATTGAGGAAGCAATGCAACTGTGGCACGTCGAAATATAACTAATACTTTACTGCGTCACATAATGACAGCACAGATATTTTGGAAGGTGTAAAACAGAACTTTAGAAAATGGCTTCACCTGTCTCTTCAATGACAGAAAACTCCGACACGTTAACTTTTAGCAAACGAGTCGCTTATGTGATATGTAAACAACTGGTGACTCTCTCTTGAAACACGTCTCAGAACTGAACATCCATGGGTTGTGAGAGTACGAATTGATTTTTTCTGTAGAAAAGTACACTACGTAATCATGTTTATCACAATAACATTTGCATGGTGGTATATTTATCTGTGCAATATAGTGTACTTTACTGCTGCTTTCGTGTGTATGGTATAATCCTGTCGTAGGGAACACGGAAATAGTGAAAAAACTGTTATAGCGAAAAATTTTTAAGGAACAGTCAAAAAATCCATGAAAAATGTGAATTGTATGAGCTTGTTACCTTGACAGCCGGATGTACAGATTAGCTCCACCCCTTACGCTGACTCATCTCACCACCGCCCATCCCCCCCTCTACCATGCCAGCCGCTGGCACTGTCACTGTCACATGCATCATGCTTCTGCTTGGACATCTCGCGTCCCTCCGAAACTCGAGCACATTTTGTTCTAAAAATAGAATTGCACCCTTTATTTTCCCCACCCCATAAATACATTAAAACAAGTGAGTGTGTGTGCACATGTGCGTGCATACATGCGTGCGTGTGAGAGAGCCATGTAATGGAAGAACCAGCTTCAAAGGACAACAAATTTCTTCAACAGCAAAAAAAAATATCTACCTATATTTATTGGAAGTTATGATCCCCATATTACAGTAGGTACAGTATTTGGAACTTTAGTTAATAATGAAATATTTTCGAAATGCATAAAAGCGACATTCACGGTTCCGTTGCTGGAGTGAAGTACTGTAATTTTTTTATAAATATTTTATTAATACTGCTGTTGCCGAAAAATGTGGATAAGGTGTGCCAACTAATAATTCACATTTTGATAAACATTGCAACACATCTAGGAAACTAAACACACCATTTTATTTATTTTTATAAGGCAGAATAGCAACATCCATTATTGTACAGTACCTCCAAAACTGGGTAGGGTTTTATCTAAAATTTTGATACAATCATGGATCGTATATGCCCGCTGTAGGAATACGTTAACAACGCCAAATTCTTCAAGGTTTGAATGATGGAAAACAATTTTACAGCGGCCATCCATTGGTCTGAAGCGGCTGGCTGTGTAATCATGTCGACTCTGCCTGCGCATGCACTCTTGCAGCACAGGCGGGACACTGTTGAGGCGGTCCAGCGATTGATAACGGCAGAGTTTTTGGCCCGTCTTGACTTAGCGAATACTATAGGCCATTCGGAATAAAGTGAGCACTAAAGATTTAACCTTTGAAAAAAATCACTAGCCGTTACAGCATATACATCACCACTAACAAGAGTTACTTTACTGCTTGTATGGTTGGTAGCGATTTATTGTACGTAGTTCCGTGTATTTTCCTATTTGAATACAACATTAGTGAAAGAACATATGACGAACTCGACCTGTCTGTATTTAATACACTTCAAAATATTTACTTATGATCTTATTGACATTCATACATACATTATAATTA
>PNEQ01100280.1:0-19275 GCA_003012365.1 Medauroidea extradentata | reverse complement strand
AAGACTAATTTATTTATGAATTTCATATTGTTAAATAATTAATTAAAAAATGTTAAACACAAGCGAAAATAAAATTGTTTTAACACAATAATAAAACTTATAGACTCGCTCGAGTTCGACTCGAGAACTCGAAACTCGATTTAATACTCGACTCGAACTCGGCTCGAAAATAATAGCCATGCTCGCACATCCCTAGTTTACGTCAATCGCCAACATATAAAACTGTGTGGAAAAATACCTTTGGGAGATGTTGGAATATTGAAACATCCATTCAGAATGAGCAGGGAAGATGAATACAAGCGTAGCAACATCTGGGCATAATTTTTCACCACAGAGCAGTAAACCACAAATATATGAACGAGGATGAAAGCCTCTAATTGGCTCACAGTCTGTGCCATTCTGAGAATATTCCTACCAAGATCCGGGTGGCTAGCAAAATTTGTAAAAATATTTCCCTTACTTTTCCAGGTCAGCTGCTCTTATTTCCCTAACCAATAAAATATCAATTAAATTAACCAGGTTGTATAAATGCGACAAAATTTTTTTGGGTACATATTAAGAATCACTACTCATCGTGTACCGGCCAAACTATTGATTTTAGACATAGTTTATCAATGAAAAATGCTTTTAGTAACGTTATAAGAGTGCTACGTAAAAAATACTTTTATGTTAGGTTAGGATGTAAGGTTAGTTAACAAATTTTTTATGTAAGACTACTTCTAATGTCTAAAAGCTTTATGTAAAATTTTTTGCTAGGTTCCCTAATTTAATAATTTTCTTGGCTTTTGGGATTGAGCCGCGTCTTGTGTTGCTTCTTGGACAACGTTTCGGCAGATCTTGCAGCTGCCATCCTCAGGTCGATGCAGGATCAGACTGGGGCCTACTGGTGCAAGGTGGTCCCCTTATATAGCTGTCTCTGCTGTCTGATCCTGCATCGACCTGAGGATGGCAGCTGCAAGATCTGCCGAAACGTTGTCCAAGAAGCGACACAAGACGCGGCTCAATCTCAAAAGCCAAGAAAATTACGACAATGGCCGCGAAAGCCTGCAATCTTTGTCCATAATTTAATGTTTGTAACCTAATTTAACTTAAACTAACATAACGTAACTCAACTTAAACTAACTAAACCTAACTTAAAACAAAAAAATTATGTAGAACTACTCAATCTCTGTAGAAACATTTTCATAATAAACTATATGTCTAAAATCAATAGTTTGGCCAGTACACTATGAGTATTGATAATACTACATATGTATTTACTTTTTTTTTTTTTTTGTGGAGCTGAATACTACTTATAAACCTTGCGGAAATTCTATCATATCTTCATTATTTACATAGCAACAAAGTCCTAGGAATATTCAAATACAACAATTTTCACTTAAGTCAGTTTAATTTCACTATTAAAATGCTGTGGTTGTGAAGTTATGGAGAGAGAGAAACTCTCAATACCAGAATTAAAAGCATTTATAAATGGCCAAAAAACAGTCATGTGATACCTGGTCACTTCACAATTGCTATTTGAATCCCGAAAACATACTGTAATGTGCATCTGTTGTTTTTGAGAAACTTTGTTCAATGATTCTTCTCCTCCAGCAATTAACTCATTTTATCCACGAAATACGACGCAAGACCAAATGTGATGTAAAAACCTATCTTGTATCGCTGTAACTGAAGTTTCTTTGCTGTGACACTAATCTGAAAACATTGTTGTTTCACATGGTACCGATTTGAAAAAAGCATCTTACCGTATTTGCCGGCATATAGGACGACCCCGCATATAAGACGAGTCGTGGGTTTGAAGATACAAAATGTGGAAAAAATATTATTTTAATTCTTTGTCTAAAAATATTTTTTTTTACCAAACAATTTTTGTTGTATTTTTAATGCTTTTATGACGGGTGCATAAACATCACAGGGGCGACAAACAAATAACACGGCCTGCTACCTCCCTCCGGATGTAAAATACCAAGGCAATACACAGCGGCGGTGTCTGCTAGACGTGCGCTACTGTAGGCCTACTTGGCAACACTGTACCGAAGTCTGCCGTGCGCTACTCGGCAACTCCGGACTGAAGATGCTGCTTGCAAGGTCATCGCTCTCCTGAGAGCTGTTGCTACAGCCAGCCCGCCCGCTCACCCATGTATACGCCTCTTATCAATATTACGCTAGCTTTGCTTTGTGAGCACTAGAGGCTATAGGCATACAAACAACTCGATTGCGTTTATCAATACAGGATAAAAGAATACAAGCAAAATTACCAACACAACACATCACTTGAATAATATAAACAAATATTAAAATTTATTGCAGCTTGAAAACACATTTTTTTTTTTGCGAATAAAGATTAGGAAAACACACAGTTTTTTGGGAACAAAGATTCGAACACATTCAAAACAATAATAAATTACATAAAAACACATTCAAAACAATGCCACGGCAATTTCTCGTAACTGTACGATAATATGCTTCAATTTACAAAAGTAAATATGCATGAAAAGACCGCCGAGCAGAAGAAATATCTCTTCACTGCAAAAAAAGAAACTACAGTGCACTTTCGCCTAAGCTATTCGTAGGCTTTTCAGTCATCCTTGGTAATCTCGTCAGGGTTATCAGGATCGTCGTCACAATCATCTTCATCTTCATCACCACCAGGGCCAGTTTTTTTATGGTCTTGAGATCCGATAAGGTCATCCTCTGAGCCATCTAAGGCATTTGAAATGCAGAGCATTTCTTAAATGCATGTTGAATGACTGCTGCATCAATTAAGTCCCAAGCTACTGCAATCCATTCTGCGAGTTGTGAACAAGTGGGTCGTTTCAACTTGCCAGTCGGGGTAAATGAGTGTTCCCCGTTGACTAGCCAGTTTGTGTAGTGCTCCTTCAACTTGGTCTTGAAAGGTTTGTTGATGCTGACATCTAAGGGTTGAAGCTGTGATGTCATGCCACCTGGAATGACAACGAGATGGGTCTTTTCTTGTACGAGTTTTGTTTTGACGTCCTGTGTGGTATGCCCTTTAAACGCATCCAGCACGAGCATGGAGGGAAGTCGGAGTAGCGCACCAGGACGACGTAACCACACTGTTTTTATCCAGTCTGTTACCATGTCAGAATTCATCCACGCATTTGGATTTGTTCGGACGATGACGTTTCTAGGAAACTTCCCTCTCGGAAGCGTCTTGCGACGGAAAATGACGTATGGTGGTAATTTATGTCAGTCTGCAGTACATGACAGTTGCACAGTGATACGTGACTTTTCATACCCGGCTGTACGTATAGGTACCTGCTTAACACCTGTCACATCCACCGTGTAGTTGGCTGGCATATCAAAATTTACCGGCGTCTGATCCACGTTACCGATTTGCCCCAGTAAAAAAATTCTGTTGCTTACGCAGGGTAATTGTGTGTCGCTGAAAACGAAATAGCTTCTCCTCAAAATCAGCTGGCAGTTTCTGGCGAGACAAAGGATCTAGGCACGCGCGCTCCGTCGTATTGATCGGCTAGCGGCACACGCATCGCTGCGAGTAAAAAGTGGCGTATGTCACAAATATGACGCGCATCAAAATTTCAAACAGTAAATTTGATCAAAACATGCGGTATTTGTTTTGATTTGTGACGGAAAACGGCAAAAGGAGATCCTTGTAACAACATACAACCCCACAAAACTTGCAGATTACATTCAAACTATTTTTTTTACTACCAAAAATGTTTGCACCTTCATATAAGACTAGTAGCGATTTTCAAGGGCCAAAAATGTGTAAAAATTGTCGTCTTATATGCCGGCAAATACGGTAGTTAGACCTACCTTCACAGTTTAAGGGTTATTGATCCTTACCACCTTGGATTTATCTGTTTCTTGTCGATAACATCTGTTCCAGACAATGTATCAAAATTTTTGTCACGACAGGGCATAGATTCAAACTTAATTGATTTTCTGTAATTGCTGGAACCATAATATACATATTTGTTATTTTGCAACGGGAAACAGCTGAAAAGGAAAAATTGCTTTATTTACGGGAGCTACTACAGAGGCCACAACGTTAACAGAAGCAATGCCGTATTGTAACATGTGCCAGTTTCAACCCCAGAGTTTTATTTTATTTATTACTTTTAATGGTTAGTTTGCTGTTATGGTTATTTCGAGGTAATATTATTTATTAATGTTTGGGCACATTTTTCTTTAATATTGGGCTTAATGTAATGGCTGACTCAGAGGTTTACTTTTGTTTAATGGATTCTTCTATTTAATATGTTAGCTTCAGTTTGCAGTGCAGTATTATTTACTTCCTCAAAGCATAGAGAGGGGAGTTTTCCTATGTCTACAATTGTACCGATGGTTAGGCGCCACGAGAATGTGCTTTTCGGCAGGTTTTTGAGTAATGAGACTTGGATTAGCTAGTTAAGAGTGGAACATTACTAACTACTAGAACTTCGAGAACCTCGGGATGGCACTCACCGCAAAGAAGCCGGCAGATAAGTCTCGCTATCTTAATTTTACATGGCCTGAACCTAACGCGACCAGAGACGCCATTAGGGTTTTCTACTAGCATGCTGCGAGTATTTTGTTCTACGTGGTTTATATTTCCAGTCCTCAGGAAAGTTTTCACCCATTTAACTGTTTGTCAAGTTTCTTTAAATAATGCTCTATCACTTAATTAGTCGAGGCAAAAATGAACTGTAATATTTATTTGGTTGTGAACTATCTGAAATGCTATTTGTCCGACGTAACATATTTTCTGTTACAACACTAGTAATAGCCTACTTAGGGTGTTCTGCCTTCGATGTGGCTCATATTGGAATGCCGGGCCATGTTGCTTGCAGAAAAATTAACATTGCACGAATTGCACCTTACAGAGTTACCATGAGGATCTTCGCAATAAATTTAATAGTAGTAGGATCGGTTAACCAATACAGTCTGTTTCTTCCTGTCATGACTGTTTTTCCTCAATTAATTACATTTTTGAAATAACACTCGTTGAGTATACTGTGACATGCACTGGCATGTAGCACTTACTTGGCCTCTTATCATACAGTAATTTAAATTTTTTTTGTCTTAATTTTTTTTTCTGTTTATAACAAATTTAGTAGGCCAACTTAACCAGGGATAAGGATGTATACGGCGGGATCCAACATATTAATTGGGGATGCTAATAGAGAAATTAACATTAAAAGTCTCTTCAAAATTTAAAATTTAACTGTTAAAGCAAGAGAAAAGTATTTAATTTTACGTGTCAATTTATCGGATTTATATCGTGTTTGGACTCATTTTAAAGCTAATTTAATTTCAAGCAACTTTTATAAGTAAACTTTTCTGATATTTTGCCTCCCGGCGACCGTTCCCTAGCTCCGATGGATCACAACTGACCGATGACAAACACAAACAAGAAAACTTAGCCGGCCATCTCCCGGCGACCGGTCACGAGCTCCAATGAAACACAACTAACTTTCCTGGGCGGACACCCGGACTTGCTCGGCCGAGCGGCGGAGGGATACACCAGGATCCAACTTGCCTAAAAAACTGGTTAATTGACGTTTATAACCTAAAAATTGTACGTAACATAGATACTGATAAATTAAGAAAGCATTTCATTCCATTATACCAGCTGAATATTCCTTAAGTTTATTAATTGGGGATGTGCAGCATCATCAATCAGCCGCGGATCACCACCTTCACGGAGGTTTGCACCAGACACTACCACCCACGTCGATCGAGAAACGCCCGGCAGAGCTGATCGCATTCCAGCACGTCCAAATACGTGCCTCCAAGCGAGTGAACTCTGACCTGCCTGCCAGGTAAAGCCATCCAAAAACAGGCTAGCTCAGAGGTTATTTGAAATTTTTAAAAGCCAGCACTTCTCTGTACGTGCTTCCAAGTAAGTGAACTTGGACCAGCCTGCCAAGTAAATCCTATTCCAGGAGAAGCAAGCTAAGAGGCTAGGTACTTGAAATTTAAAAAATCCAAACAAGGCAAAATATCAGAAAAGTTTACTTAGAAAAGTTGCTTTGAAATTAAATTAGCTTTAAAATGAGCCCAAACACCACATGAATCCAATAAAATTGACACGTAAAATTAAATACTTTTCTCTTGCTTTAACAGTTAAATTTTAAATTTTGAATAGACTTTTATTGTTAATTTCTCTATTAGCATCCCCAATTAATATGTTGGATCCCACAGTATACATCCTTATACCTGGTTAAGTTGGCCTACTTAATTTGTTATAAACAAAAAAATATATATTAATTAGGACAAAAAATAAATAAATTTGAAATTACTGTATGATAAGAGGCCAAGTAAGTGCTGCGTGCCAGGCCACGTCACACCGTTTGTGTTTTGTATCCTTCCGCCGGCTAGAGGGTGTTTGTAAATAAATATTTATCTTTATAGGCAGATAATTTACCATTGACCTAAGGAAGATTATTGCCCCAAAGTTAAGAGTTCCAGATTTTTTTTTAATTTTATTTTTTTCAAGTAAAGTAGTTTCTGGAAGGCCGGCAGGCAGGTGGCGGGCCTCGAGGCTGGCGGCGTGTCTTTCGTGCATGGGGCGGCGTGGAGCGAGGGTCCAGCAGGCTATGTGCTGCTGGGACCTGAGGGATCCGTGTTTTGTTTCCTAGTATTCAGACCCAGTGAGCCGGTTAAGTGAGTTATGCAGGACGTTCTGTTGTACTGAGTTCCACTGCGAGAATTTAAGGGATTTTGTTGTCCGTGCGTGAGAGGATAATTTATTATTCTTGTTACTGCGATCATGTGCGATTTTGTAACTCGGGACGCAGAGAGACTAAAAGGGCTTTCCTATCATGGTAGTCCAGAACATCATAAACGGAACTTATTTTATACACCCGACTCGCCGACTCGTAACTCTGGGCAAGGTCAAGTGTGTTTGCATAAAAATCGCCGTATCGGGATTTCATCACTACCATACCTTTAAGTCGAGTGCTATGTTCTAAAGACTTAACTTTAGTGTGTACGAACTGTTCAAATTGAATCATTTCACTAATAAAAAGTACTACAGCAAGAACGTCGTAGTTTTCTCTATCCACCTGCATATCTACGACACCCACATTCGCCCTAGATAAAGATCTTTGTTCCTACAAAAAAATAAAGCTACGCCGCGGCCACACTAGCTTCTCAAGTGTTGTAAGTTGTGTGCCATTACAACACTACCACTTGTTGCCATAAAAAATGTTAGCACGTCAAGAAGCAGCAAAAAAAAAAACCCTAAGTAAAATAAGTAGCATTCATTTGTAGTGACACATCTGCCACCGTCTGCATGGTACGTAAGTTCTGTAATACAGTATTTGTAGATTTGTAAATGTTTTGTTTTAGGACAAAAAGGAACCTAAGGGCTGCACTTGGAAGTACAAATTAGGTAAAAATATCAATTAAGACTTTCCTTGTAAACCAAGACGGATCATAACTAGGGTTTACTGTAGTTCTGCATTTCTGTCTCAACATTATTGTAATTCAAAACAGAAAATACATGTAAGGTGTAGTGTGATCATGAATGTTTGTGGAAAGAAGAAGGATTTCGAGCCATTCTTGAATACAAGAGAAGAAAACACGTAGTCCCTTCAAAATGTGTCACACATTGCAAATGTACCGTCAAAGTACACTAGGTCTAACGATGCCCCTTCTTACCTGCAGGTAGGTTGACGATAGCAGCTGCCGGTCAAGTCGATACTAGAGACTCATCCAAGGGACGCAAGCCCTGATCCAGCTGTTGCTCCTCGCCACTGCCTGCCCTACTCTGCACATGTATATATCACTGCACTAGTCTGTCTCTTTCTCTGCCATGCAATGCTGCAGAAGTAACACATGCTCATCGTCACATTACAACACAACAAATAATACGCTCATATGCATTTACAATAACACAATATTAAGTACGATAAAATTAAATAAACTTTCTATGTTCCTAAACCTTTGTCACAGTTCAGTGCCATCCATCCTGCACACAGACTGTTGTAAACGGAACATAAGAGTACTAACTACGGGCAGAAAACAAACATGTAGGTTGCTGATGTTGTAGCTCAACACTACTTGTCTCGTGTTGGTGCGGCAGCCAAGTGCCTACTGACAAACATCCACGTTGACACTGCTCATCAAGTCCAACTTGTTATAAGACTTACCTCGCCGTAGATACGTCTGTCTTCATTGCTCCAGTCTCAGGTACATAGTCAATGTCAATCAACATCCATTGTGTATATAATGTCATGGACTACAGTAGTTAGATGTGTCGGACAACAAGATGACCAGTGTGTAGTTGCGAGCTAGTAATACACATGGCTACTCCTGCTGTAGACTAAGATGCCTGGCCACAACACACATCTAGAGTATTGCTACTGTTTCACGTACACAGCACACATTACTACTATCTGTTATCAACAATGTTAGTCCAGTTTCTATAATACAAAATATATAATTTCACGCTTTAGAAAACCAGAATCGAGCCAATTTACTTTTACTAAATAATACGTAATGACTATTTGAACACAATATTTGAAACCAGCAAGCCAAGAAAATTATTTTAAATAAGTCTCCATTACATTTTTGTAATTTACACTGGAACATTTGTAATAACAAACAATTTCCAATAAAAAAAAAACACATTTTATGTACATAACCATTGTTTGAAACATAAAATTTTCATACTGATCTGACTAACAAAAATTATAGTCGTCATTACACATTTATACAATTACCATACAGAATATTTTAATCAATTACAAAAAAAAAAAAGTTTTTATCATAAAAATCCCAAAGTTCAAGGCAAAAATTTTATTAAACTTCAAATTTTGTCCATTCGCCAAATTCTCACACAATGCCGTCACCTACACCGACATCAAACGGAGAGGAGAGAGCTAAAACTTGGTCTTAGCAGCCCTACGCGGCCTGCTGCCTCTGAACCTGCCCCTCATAGCACCACGGCCTCTACGGAAACCTCTGGGCGGTCCGCGACTTGCACCACGAACAGTCCAGTCATCATTGGTGCGCCTGGCGGGAGCAGGCGACCATTCCTCATCGTCCGCGCCCTCTATCTCTCCCTCTTCCGTCTCCATATCACCATCTCCCTCCCCCACATGGCCGTATCCTCCATCATCGTCCTGCAGGGGTTGCCGCCCCACAGACACTTCCTCCGCCCCCAGCCTGCCACGCTCGTAACCCACACCCATGCGTCTCTGTACAGGGTAGTTGTTCAGTCCACCTCGCATCATTTCTGCAACATGCTTCTTCTCTGCGTTGTACTTACCATCCAGCGACTCCTCGAACTGGTCGCTACGTTCATCATCATCCCGCAGGTCTTTGTCGATGCGCTGGGCAAGTTCGAGCGGATCCTCGTCCATATCATCTTCGTCATTCAAATCATCGTCCTCGTGCTCTGGGAAAGATGCTGCCATTCCCTGTCTGAAAGGAGTGTGGAAGCTGCCTCTCACATGTAAGTTGCTTCCCATCGCCAATCTTCCTCCTAAACGAAACCTAGTATCTGACAAGTCTTCTGAAATTGGTTGAATGGGCCCGAAGTTACTGTTGGGTAAGTCTTCACCACCCGCACCTTCGCCCCTTCTCTGTCTAAAGCCCCCACGTCCTCTTGTGGCACCTATAAGCATTCTGCCAGCTCGGCCAAACCTAGCTTCGAAGGAATCCAACTGCCGCCCATGTCTGTACTTGTCTTCCGTCATGTCGTCTGTCTCGCTCCCCTCCACAATGCCCAGCCTGTTGCTGGTAAATGGCCCTCCTCGCCCTCGTAGGCTGCTGCCCAACAACGGCCCAGCACCACGGTCATAACTACCACGTGCATCTTCGCCTGTCTGCAGTCTCAAAGAGCCAAACCCTGCCATAGAGGGTTGTCTTCCGACTCCGAAGTTTAAAGGAGCATTTGTATCGTGCCTACCTTCTCCAGAACTATATTCGACACCTTCCGATTTTACTTCGGGAGGTCGGCCAGGGCCAAAATTATCTCCGTAAACATTACCCGCTCCAAGATCATCAGCATCATTATTCGCATTTGTGTACTGACCATAAGGATTCACTTGCATCAACTCTTCATTGAAGTTGCTGCCTGGGACACTCATGTCCCCTGACGAGAACCGAGCACCTTGCAAGTTCGCACTCGGGGGAAAGGGTGGCTGGGGACAGACACCTCGAGCACGGCCAAAAGGAACAGGCACTTCCGGCCCAAATGGTGGCCTCATGCTCATCATGCCTGGTCCCCGTCCACCTCTGCTGAAGTCTCTGGTGGGATAAGAGCCACGACCCCGACCAGGGCCTTCCAGTGGGTGCCGCGCTCCGGGATGGTCATATTCCATACTGTTCTCCAGGTCTGGCCGCGCACCGCCCCACTGTTCCTGTGGACTTCCTCTCCAGGGAGGCTGGTCGCCGACACTTCCCGGAGGCCCCGGCCTGAACTGGGGCGTGCTCAGTAGGACTTTCCTTGGAGCAGCAGCCGCATCGCCCATGGTCCTGGTATCCACATCGTGGTTGCTCGGAGAGTCTCTCATGCCACCGAGCCCAGATGGTGAGTTCACGTGTTGTGGATGCATCGGGGCCAGCGGTCCGGGCATCCCTAGGTGGTTCCGTCTCAAATCCACATCGCCACCCATATCTCTTGGTGCAACAGCGCGTAAATCTTCATCCGCAAAGTTTCGTACATTGCGCTCGTCGAAACCGAGACCTTGGTTCCTCATGTCTTCGTCCATGCCCGGTTGCAGCCCAACGTGAAGTCTGCGCAAGTCCTGATCTTCCATGCCCATCTGTGGTTTGAGCTGCTGCTGGCGGAAGTCCACGTCTCCTGTGGCGAAACGCATGTCTTGATCGGGCAAGTTGGTCGGCGGATAGCGAGGACCCACTATGGTACGCATGTCGAGGTCCCCGGTGGCATCTGGGCCAGGCAGAGGCTGGGACGTGTCGTCATCAGCGTCTACGAAGCTGGGACGTAGCTCGTCTTGAGGCAGCACGTCCTGTAGCTCCTCTAGCTGACCCGAGTGTATCAGCTTGCTAAGTGCCTCTGCACCGCCTGCGATGGCCTTCTGCAGCAGTGGGTTCCCTGCAAGAATACATTCATCTATAAACTGATCTGTGTCCGTACAGTAGTTCTCAAGTCCTAGTTGGCTGCTGACGTCATCACTGATCTCAGTGTTGTACCAACAGTTGGGGCAATATTGATATTAAATCTGCATTTGGAAAAAAATTAATTTACTCCAATGTCTATTTCCATTCAAGGGAAAATCTACTACCACAAGCACATTTTTGTTAAAATTACACATTATTATGAACATGTCCTTTAATTCGTACCCTTGTCTCGTCCATTTGTACACACAATACATTTAACAACCACAAAAAGATGCAGAAATAAAAACGGTCATAAACTAAAACTCTGTTATTAAGTTTATAAATTAATAAAATTATGTAATTGCTTACTGAACTATAAAAAGAGTTTTTAGTTGTTGAGCTATTAAAAACATAGAATTTCAACCTTACCCTGTTTAATATGTTATTAGTTCATAATTTAGAAGACCTATTATTTAAAGGGTTTTACTTGATAGCAGCAATGCATACAGAAATATTGCACAGTATAATGCCTATATTACATAACTTGAGGGATTTAAATTTGATGCACTGCAGTGTGCTCACTGTTAACCTTTTGTACGCTCGTCTCCCTAAATTACGTTAGCAAATAACCAGTGTTGCAGTTCCTCACCACGTGATCATTCTAACCTCAAAGTCTTGCCAGTACTCACATGTTCAGATAGCCAGTGTATAATATATAACATAATATCTAATATCTTGTGCGCAAATGTTATTTGTATTGCATTTAAACTGTTTTCCTCATGTATTTTTCACGTACATAACAAACTTTCTAGCCATGGCCAAGAGACTGTTGATAAACACAGCTATCTTATATAAATAAAATGCCAACCACGTGCACTGACTTCATTTACAAGCACGAATACGTGAAACACGCTCAGTAAATTATTGTATATATGTACATGTTAGCAGGGTGTGTTAATAAATAAGACTTATCAAGGAACACAAATATATTTCTAGAAAAGCGTTCAGCTCGTACACCAGTTTACATGCAACATTGAAGTAACAGTTGACAGTCTGCTAAGAGGCTAAATAAGGAGAATAACAAGTGACAACCGCTATGTTGTTACACATTCAAAACTAATAATAATTCAAACCTACAACACTTCCCCTTGATTTATTGTCTCTTAAAAATATATATATATATATATACGACCACAGTCAAAACGCAAAATTTCACATTCTCCTAAAAAAAAAAAAAAATTGCATGGTTCAAATACTACTCCTCAGTCCTGATATTTCTACAAAAGTGTAATGCTTGTCTCTCATGAGAGGTTTCGTCAGTCCGCCCGATAACATTTTACTAGGGGGCAAATAATCAACTGTGATTATTTATATTACAAACTTGCTCTCTGATGAAGTGGTGCATTATGTTGACGTGTGTCAATCATTGGCTAGTAATATCATTTTTAGCCAAATGTATGGCTCCTCCGTTGGCACAGAATATGACAGATTTGAGATCAGTTCCTGGCTACAGTTTACTAAACAAGGGCCTCAGCCACATCACTTCTTGGACAGTGGAGCTCAACGCAATATATTCTGCTTCAACGGTGCTTAAAGCTACCATTCTCTACTTTTTACTAAACCACGATATTAGCCCACCTATGAACTTCACACTACAGCCTGTGATTGAATGTCTATCATTTACTTCGTTAACCCAGTCAGCATCACTAAAATGAAGCAATTCTGTGTTACTCCCCTGATCATATCCTAGTATTTATTGTAAGGTATCCTTTAAATAGGTACCTGAAAGTTCTTTTCCCATCCATCCAGTGAACACCTTTTGGACAATTGCTATACTGACATGGGCATTTTATCGCGAAATAAATATCTGGTCTTGAGATTTGGAACACATACAATAAGCTTCCTATTGCTAGTTTGTAAGGAACAGATTCGCTGCACTAGACTGCATCACTTTTATCCTGCAAGTTTAACCTAGCTTCCATAGGTGTTGACACAGGTTTGCACTCGGACATCCCATTCTTCAACAACATTTTTTCGATGAAGTGTTTCTGGTCGCTATAGAGTTTCCACATTAGTCTCTCATGGTTCTCATTCCCAAACATGATTTAACTTCGCCTAAATCCTTCATGTGAAACTTGTGAATCCATTTTCCTCTGGATAGTTCTGTTCGGAAGTGGTTCGCTACTCAGAAAGAGGAAATCATCAACATATGTTGCCACGATGATCATACCTCTCCTTTTGTGTTTGAAGTGAATACATAGGTCTGCACTGGACTGTTCAAGGCACATGCCTGTAAGTGTCTGGTGGACGTAACGGTTCCAACATCTTCCACCTTGCTTCAACCCATACGTAGCCTTTCTCAGGTGACATACTTCACCTGGTGATACGTTACTTAGCTCTTCTGGAGCTGAACATAAATGTCTTCTTCTAGATTGCCATGGAGGTAGGCTGTTTTCACATCTAGGTGAGTAATTTTTAAGTATTCTTTCACAGCCAACGAGATGAGTACTTCAGCACTGGGGAAAGTGTCTCTTTGTAATTTTGTAATCCATCCCTGGCCTTTGAGCACACCCTTTGAAAACCAGTCTAGCTTTAAAAGTTGGGGTCCCTGTTTCCGACTCTTTCATTCTGTAAACCCATTTGGTCCTTAACACATTCTGGCCACTTGAAAGTTCAGTCCACTCCTACGCATCATTATCAATGAAAGACGACATTTCTTCATTTACAGCGTCTTTCCACTTGGAGGCATGTGGGCCACCAAAAGCTTCCCCTGGTGGAAGTGGTTCACAGTTTTCCTCAACATAATCTTAATATATAAAATGAAGTGTCCTGACTGACACACTCACTCACTCACTCACCAACGCACAGCCCAAACCGCTGGACCTAGAACCATGACATTTTGAGGGAAGCTTCACCTTGCCCTGTAGGCACCCACTAAGAATGGATTTTTCAAAATTCTATTATTAAGGGGGTGAAAAGCCATAAAATGTGTTTTTCATTCATCCGTAATTTCTCCTAAACCATTTCAGATAGTGAGGTGATTTTTTCTTTAAAATGATGCTTAAGTAAATATCTAAAAAGTATTTTTAGAATTTTTCAAAATTCGTCCTTGAAATCTCTTGAAAAATAAAACGTGTTTTTAATTAATCCCACTTATCTCCTAAACCAGTGGAAATATCGAAATGGTTTTTGCTTTAAAATAAATCTTACATAAATATCAAAAAAGTAATTTCAGGATTTTTCGAAATTCATCCTTGAAAGCTTTTAAAAATAAAATGTGTTTTCAAATAATCATCTGTACCGCTTATATCCGTTGAGATATCGAGATGATTTTTTTGATAAGAATGAAGCTTATGTAAATATCTACAAATCAAATTCAGGATTTTATGAAATTCGGAAATTAAGGATGTGAAAAGCATGGAGAAATAATTTAACAGTTGTTTTTTTTTTCCCCAACCTACTCATAAATAAAACCTCTTTAGACTGAAGCCTGTACATACGAAAGAATTATCACGGCCTGCCGTTAAGCATTCACTCAGGTATTGTAAATATAAAGTTTGTGGTGTGGGAGGGGTGGGGTTACTGGTTCGTATCCCGTGCAAGACTTTGCAATGGGAATTACTATGACATCATACAAGCATATTGTGTGTGCTCTTTAAACTGAGCTAAGACAATTTATAGTTTAAGGACTACTCGTAATTTATTTGTTAAAAGCCAGCATGTCAGTGGAAATCTATTCACATTTAAAATAATCAATTTGAGTAACTGTGAACTAATTCTTCTTAAAATAAGTAACATTTAATTTGGTAGTTAGAAATTATTTATTTAACAGTAAGAATAACAGTTTCCTTAACTATGTTCATATTTATTAAAAATTTAAATGATTCTGTTTATATTGGCAAATTTCCAATATGTACTTTTTGCTTAAATTATTTGCATTTGAATTTAACAAAATTATATATATTCATTGTTAAATCTTGGAGTGTGAAAAGGACAGATATATCAATCTAAATTTAGAGTTTCCGAGGAAAAGTTGCTATATTTCAGTGCAAAACCGGCCTATAAAGATGATCATTAAGAATTTGTCACCATATTTGGTTGCAACCAATAAAATCACAGACTGTTGCAGATTAGCAGCGTTAATTTTAAATTTCATGTTTCTTTCACCTAGCAATAAGGTTAATACTTAATATTTTTGTATATAATTTATTTGGAAACTAAAATGCTAATTTTTATAATTATGTGGAAATATCACGAGTTTAAAATATTCTTTTAATTATGTAAAACGTAATATTTTTAAATTGTTTCCTGTAATGGCCGCGGGCGGCACCACTGACGGGCAACAACCAGTTGTTACCGTGCGAAGGGCTGAGAGTCGTTCGCGAGATGTAGGCCGAGACAGTTGTGTGTTGACAGCCACGGAGTTTCGTGGTGTTTAAGATGGCGTGAGAGACGGTTCTGCGGGAGTTGAGTGACGATGGGGGCAGAACCAATAGGGTTCTGCTGGTAAAATGCCGGTAACGGGTGGTTCTGCAGCATTAGTAGACCAAGACTTTCATTTCGTAAATATTTCAGAGTAATTTTTGAAGTTTATTTTTATCAGAAACTGATAAATTCTCGGTGATCACCGGCCTATAGTTTTTGTTGAAATGTAAACTTTTTCAGTTTGCTCATAGGGTGCCTCCCAGCAGTCGTAACTTCATTAATAAATCCCAAGATTTGCGAGAATTCTGCAGTTTCATTCCTCGTCTCATGCTATGTTGTAAGAACCCAAGCCTTTGATTTGTTGATGTCGCTGAGCTAGTCGTGGACGTGTGGCATTTAGAGTCTTTGTTGCCACGCCACATTTTTGGTCGCCCATCGTGGAGGCATATTGTTGACGTGCCACAGCACCAGTCAGACACAACACCATCAATATTTTTATCTGAAGAAATACATGCTAGAAACGCATTAGAGTTTGGACGGTCGAATCTCTTATTACTGAAATGTTGCCTTCCGCCTTGTTACCACTGGAAGAAAATTTGGCAGCACAATTTGAAGCAAAATGTCAGGGTTGGTTACATTTGTAGCATCTCGGGTGTTTCTTGCTTGTGATTTGTTTACCCCTGTAGTTACTATTGCTGCCATGGACAGTGCTGAGCTTATGTCGTAAATCTTGCGACTTGATTTTGTTTGTGCATCTTACAGGAGTTTGATCTTAATTGCGTCAACAGTGATCGTGATTTCAGACACCTCCAGACCCATTATCATTGGCCTATATTCATTTGGGAGCCAGCTAAAAGTAGAGTGTCGATCCATTCTTCTGTCACTTCGAAATTTATTTCTCATAAGCACTGTGCAGTGGAGATGATTCTGTCCACATACTCTTCCATGTTTTTACACTAGTCCAACCGGGTTAAAATTAGCTGCCTTAATAATCCAACTCTTTTTGTCAGTCCGGAGTCTTCAAATAAGGTTTGTATAGCGTTGTGACGTGCACTGGCACGTAGCACTTACTTGGCCCCTAATCACACAGTAATTTCAATTTTTTTTGTCGTAAAATGTTTTTTTTTCTCTCTGTTTATAGCAAAATAAGTAGGCCAACTTAACCAGGTATAAGGGTGTATACGGCGGGATCCAACCTATTAATTGGGGATGCGAGTAGAGAAATGTGCATTAAAATTTTCCTTTTAAGTTTAAATTTAACTTTAAAGCAAGAGAAAAGTATAGAATTTTACGTGTCAATTTTATTGGATTTATATCGTGTTTGGACTCATTTGAAAGCTAATTTAATTTCAAGCAACTTTTCTAAGTAAACTTTTCTGATTTTTTGCCTTGTTTAGGTTTTTTGAGATTTCAAGTAGCTTATTAGCTTGCTTCTCCTGGAATAGGATTTATGTGGCAGGCCAGTCGTAGTTCTCTTGCTTGGAAGCACGTACCGAGAAGTGCTAGCGTTTAAAATTTCAAATCAGCTCTGAGCTAGCCTGTGCTTTAGATAGATTTATCTGGCAGGCAGGTCAGAGTTCACTCGCTTGGAGGCACGAACAGGGACATGCTGGAATGCGGGGACTCTGCAGGGCGTTTCTCGACCAACGTGGGTGGTAGTGTCGTGTGCAACAACACTAAAGAGGTGGTGATCCGCGACAGATTGAGAACGCTGCACATCCCCAATTAATAAACTAATGAATATTTAGCTGGTAGTATGGAGTAAAATGCTTTGTAAATTTATCAGTATCTATGTTACGTACAATTTTTAGATTATAAACGTAAATTAACCAGCTTTTTAGGCAAGTTGGATCCTGATGTATCCCTCCGCCGCTCGGCCGAGTAAGTCCGGGTGTTCGCCCAGGAAGTTCAGTTGTGATCCATCGGAGCTCGTGACCGGTCGCCGGGAGATGGCCGGCTAAGTGTTTCTTGTTTGTAATCGGTCAGTAGGAGTCGTCGTACATCGGAGCTCGTGACCGGTCGCCGGGAGATGGCCGGCTAAGTTTTTGTTTGTCTGAGTTTGTTAATCAGTAAGAGTCGTGATATGTCGGAGCTTGGACTCGGTCGCGGAAATATGGCAGGCTAAGTTTTTTGTGATTAGTTGGGGCGTCATGGCGGCAGGAAGAGGACATGTAAAAGTTGGAAGAGGGGCGGTGAAGCTTAGAGGGCGTATCCACGAGTAAAGGGGGCTGCGTAGCCAGCACTCTAATATGTATTTCTTTTGCGGTGTTTGTTAAGAGTAGTACTCAAGTAAGTAGGTGCAAGAAATAGCTGCACATGTGAGTATAGCAGTATATTTAAGACACAGTTAGTGGTACCCCGTAGTTAGGTCGTTTTCCTTTGTGGAGCAAACTGAGGCAGATCACAACCGATAATAAACTGGGACGAACACTCATGACTTGGTGAATTCCGCCACTGGTGTTACATATTCACGTTCACACTGTAAGACATAAATCACGGGAAAGAATCTTTGTACGTTATTGTGCCATGAACGTCTGGAGAACTATTATTAAAAGACTGAAAGTTATTAAAGAAATTGGCTTCTTTTTTTTACTTCTATATAAACTCCTTAGGTAAACTCCTCAGGCTATCCGGGCATATTAATAACAAACAAGGAAAAGTCTAATTAGATAAGTCGTCGCCGGCAGCAAGGGCATCATAACCTCCAACATCTAGATAGTAACAACAACGTAGACGTGACGTAGAGCAGGCCCCGTCACATTCTGGCGTCCACGAACAGGGACATCTATATAAATAACAACACCACGACGTAGAGACGTGACGTAGCAGCCCCATCACAGCGTCCCATACCGATTTTGCTATCTCATTTTTTCAATAAGGTAAATCAAATTGGCTTCTACTGAGATCTTGGATTATCCTCTTCTATCCTTGTCCGGAGCATCTGCCGACTTGGTGTCACTTGTAACGACGTCCCATTCATCACTTAATTTTAATATGGCTTGCACATGAAACTTACATGTAGAGTAATTTTCAAAGCCTTTGAGCTTTTCGACGGGTAAGAGAACTGACGAAGCCACTGTTTTGTCGTCTAAAATTGAAGTAACAGTTGACAGTTTGTTACGAGGCTAAACAAGGAGAAAAACAAGCGACAACCACCAGTTTGTTACAAAATTAAAAACTAATAATAATTCACACCTTCAACAGTATAGTCACAAGAAATATGAGTAATATTCTTGTGTTTATGTATTTTTCATTGATTTTAATGTTTTACAGCAACAAGTTGTATGGAGATATTTGTATGGGCGAAGTATTTTTTTTTACGAGTGGTACCCCTGCAACCGTAAAAGCTCAACATGGCTATCTATCAGGATTTCCACCTCGTCGGGCAGGGTATATAATGAGGGCGAGGAGCCTATGCAAAGCAGAGTGTTCTAGGGCCTGGCTCCCAACAAGCTCACTAGGTGATCCACCTTCCTCTCTCCGCAAAAGAATTGTGGGCCATGAGGCACACATAAACCCTCCTATCTTTCTACCAGGCTTGACGCCTACCTATTCAATCTGAGATTGTGGGCCATGAGGCACACATAAACCCTCCTATCTTTCTACCCGGCTTTACGCCTACCTATTCAATCCCAGATTGTGGGCCATGAGGCACACATAAACCCTCCTATCTTTCTACCAGGCTTTACGCCTACCTATTCAATCTGAGGTTGTGGGCTATGAGGCACACATAAACCCTCCTATCTTTCTACCCGGCTTTACGCCTACCTATTCAATCCCAGATTGTGGGCCATGAGGCACACATAA
>PNEQ01100279.1:0-19276 GCA_003012365.1 Medauroidea extradentata | reverse complement strand
ATCAACCTCAACAGCAGCAGCATCAACCTCAACATCAGTGGAAATTGACACTTAAGTAACGTCACAAATACTATTTCTAAATACGTAAATGAGATACAAACAAATTACAGTGTTTTTTTAATAAACAAACGGTTGTTTAAACCAATGTCTCAAATTCCAAATGGCTTTGGTTTCTTTCCTGTAGGCTACGTCCAGAGAGCTTGTACAATAGCAACAATTAAAAAGCTCAATTTTGTTGCTTCTAATAGAGGTATTTGTAACTTGATGTTGAGCCTCGAATGGTCATGTATAGCCTATCCATTGCATAATTATGTAATCAATATCAAAACTAATTACAGTATCTCAAGCTCAGGTGGATATTTAACTAATGTCTCTAACTCACGTGATTATATTTTTATTTTTGTATGTCCTGAGAGATAGAACGATAGCAAGGAAAAACATTCCCTTGATGCTTCTGTTACTACTTACTACATATTCTGTGATGGAATTAAGATATTTAAAAATTTGAGTTATTTGAAGAAAATGTAACATTCATAAGATTCATTTTACTTAAAGAAAACTATATTGTGCAAATACAGTTGTTGAAAATAAATTTTCGATACTAAATATTTAAAAACAAGCCATAAATACTATTAAAATATCCTAATTCTAAAGGTAAAAAACTACTTGCCCCTACAACAAACCTAGTTCGATTCCCAGAACACAAAACACTTGACTTTCACAAATTTTAATGTGGCAGTCATTAGTTCGGAATAATGATTTCCCTTATGTCCCCCCGCCAATGTACTTTGGCAATATTTCGTTTTAATGTCACTGTACATGACCACCGGACCGCTGTTGTGCTGTTGCCAAAATTATTCAATAAACAAAAAAAAAAATGCACCCTATGTGAAACTAACCAGATGAGTTGTGTGTACACAAACTGGGTAAACTTACGTGCCAAACTTAATGAAATTTATGCAACACCAAATTTCAATAATTAAATAAAATTATTAATTTCTTATCATGTTAATAATAGTTCTGTACCTGTTTCACGCGTCGAGTAATTTTAGGGTCACTCACGTTATAAATTCCTTTACTTTGAACCCTTTTCTCCATGTTCATATCGCTAGGATTAAATGGTTCACACAGCTTAAATATTAAAATCACCAATATTTCAAATTTTTTAACATGTCCACATAATCCAAAGATACACTTCACTTTCACTTGACAAAAACCGCGCTGGCGCGGCCAGCAACGAGCATGGAGAAAAATCACAACAAACAAATGTACACCAAAGAAGAAATAATGTTGGAGACAACGAGATACATAGTAAACATAGAGGGGCGGAAGCGCTTTCTGGCTGAAGCCAAATTTAACTTGTGTCGGCCATGTTTTCCATCGTCAAAACAAAGGGGCGTGGCAGGGTATCGGTTAGGGATAATTACATTTATGTAAGGATAATAACAGAAAAACAAAGCTTACGATGCATTGTGTATGTCTATGTGGCAACGAGATATATAGTAAACATATAGGGGGTGAAGCGCTTTCTGCCTGAAGCCCAATTGAACTTGTGTCGGCCATGTTTTCCGTCGTCAAAACAAAGGGGCGTGGCAGGGTGTTGGTTAGGGATAATTACGTTTATGTGCCTATAATAACAGAAAAACAAAGCTTACGATGCATTGTGTATGTCTATGTGGCATGTAAAGCATATAAATACCTCTATCGTTTAATAATTTAGGAACGAGAATAAATAGTAAATACAGGATGTACACAATCGATGAAAATTTGCAGGTAGTGAGTAACTGCCTCACAATCCAAATATATAAATTTGAAAAACGTTTAAGTAAACACATACGGACATAAAATATACATATTACGCATTTCAGTTCTGTATAATTATTGTTACCTACCTCAGATTTGTGTATAGTACACTGTGTAAGACTTTGAATGTTAGGTTATGTTAATAGGACTACTAGTAAATGTAAATTATAGGCCTTAAATGTCTGAACACATGCAAATGAGCCTGCATTTATATATACAAATTAAAAATAAATACTATAATACATTCTTATTACAACAAGAACCATGCATATAACATGTCAACTACATCAACAGTAAACAACTATGCCACCCACCCTAACCCTATTTAAGTGCCTCGACCTTATACAAATAAATAGATATTCGCAATTGGTATGTCGCCATGTAGCGAGATCAATTCTTGCCTGCCTTTCTAGGCTACCATTCCCAAATCCCTCCTGAACCTTACAACTCCTAACAGTTACCATATCATTCTGTAAAATATTCCTCTCACCGACCTCACAAGCATAGACTGTCAAACCAATTCGTTCTCTTCCACACCACTTTAACCTTCTCACTGGTGTTTACTCCTCCCCATACCCTCCCTTAGCTAGGTGGCAATTAACCCTCCCCAACCCCCATATCAAGTCACAAGTATGAACATCCTGACCAGACTTTCATTTCTTAATTTAATACATATTTCATGTTGGCGAGGGTACGAATGTTCTCTAGTGATACGTTAATCAGGTGTAGTTGTAACGGACTCGACAAACAAATACCACAACGATCAATATCCCAAAATATTTCTCACGATTCTCGTATAACCTACATTACAACATGCATCAGCTGACAATGTTTTGACTATAGATAAAATGGCCGACCAATTTCAAATAGGCTTCACCAGGGGGCCGATTAAATATCGCTTTTGAGAGGTACAGCGCAAAATTTGCACCTGCGCTGCGTTGCTTTGGTATTAAATATACAAATACGCAGGTGCAAGTGGTCACGTGATGGCGCAAAGTGCCTGAAAATCTGCAACTAGCAAATGGCTCGACGCAAGTATATCTGCGCCCTTCGCGCATGCGCATTGGACAATTTTCGGGTGTCTGAAAGTGAATTAACATAAAACTTGGATATCTATATCTGTATACAGTGTTCTATGAATTTTAACTATTTACATTTTCGCACGATCGTTTTCGTGTACACGTTCAGCTTTTAATAGTTACGAAGTACAGCAGAAGTACGAAACTGAAATGTTTTTTACTAAAAATGCAATTTAAAATAGGCAAAGATTTACTATCCTTTCCCAGGAATATATTTTGAGGATATTTTTCCGTGGCATGCGACGAGAAAATAGAGTTGGTTTGTTGAGGTTATTTGCACACTTAAAAAACTTTGCTTGTAACTTTTATGCAAGTGATAATGCAAATAAATAGCGAATATGTTTTGCAAGTACCTGTTTGGCTAATTGTTTAGAACAGTGACAATACCTCTCTATTTTACTTGCTTGGGTGGGGTGACCAACATCACATTTTTCTCGCCGACTTGTTTCCACATTAGACTTGCTTTATATTTAAGAGTGATTATGTTGGGATTCTCTTTATTGTATAAAATGGGAGGGCTATCATTTTAGTTTTAAGTCTTTCGTGAGACTTGCTGTCTACACATATCACACCCTATCTCAGTGAACATTGAACTTACAATCATCTAGACCTAATTAAATTTACTGCAGTATAGTTGTACGAACGCCACTAGTATTCACTTCACATTAGCAATGAATTATTTAGAATTAATCAACTTATCACGATTTACGACTCACTGAAAGACGAATGACACATGAATAGCCCATTAGGTAGTAGGCCTACACTCACAAATACCATGCCACACAAGTTAAAATAACTGACGTGAATTTCAAAACTAGGTCACTCAAATTAATACCAGTACAAATATAAAATGTATACATAATTTTTGGTCTAATCGCGTCACACGTCTATCACTTTTGGCAAATTTTCCGTTAGAAACATTAAGTGTGTAAAAGCTAAAAGCTGGTTACAGACGAAAACCACTCTGATGTGTTCCAATTGTGTTACAAAAATGCTACTCTCCATAAATATAGTACTTAATTATTCACAAACAATCTCATTCAATAAAACTGAACACACACATCCACTACACTGAATGAACCACGATACTGTACTAGATAAATTAATTTTTCAAACTTCAAAACGCAACTACGACATATACGTTTATAATGAAAACTTTGTGACAATTTTCCTTTATAACTTGATATGAAACTACATTTATTACATCATTGTATAATTACAATAAAACTACACAATTTGAGGTTACGAAAAATATAACCAAAACATTACTTTTAGCGCGAGAAATTGTTCACTGCTACATGGAAGCTATATCTGCATGTAAGCACGCGGGTGTGCAGACAGCTTTTGCCGTCCACGTGGCAGTGAGGATGATGTTACAAATTTTCTGATTGGCTTCTGCTATCGGTAGAGGGGAGGCAGTTGCGTCGAGCCAAAATAGGCTCCGCCCCTTGCGTCTTGCGTTTTCGTGTATATTTAATTCCAACTACGACTCGAGGTGCAGGTGCAGCGCAGATTTTACTTGCGTTGCGCTGCGTCGGTGCAAAATGCAAGTGGTGATATTTAATCGGCCCCCAGGGGGGCTATTAAATATCGCTTTTGAGAGGTGCAGCGCAAAATTTGCACCTGCGCTGTGTTGCTTTGGTATTAAATATACAAATACGCAGGTGCAAGTGGTCACGTGATGGCGCAAAGTGCCTGAAAATCTGCAACTAGCAAATGGCTCGACGCAAGTATATCTGCGCCCTTCGCGCATGCGCATTGGACAATTTTCGGGTGTATGAAAGTGAATTAACATAAAAGTTGGATATCTTTATCTGTATCCAGTGTTCTATGAACATTAATTATTTCCTTTTTCTTGTACACATTTCAGCTTTTAATAGTTACGAAGTATTGTAGAAGTACTAAACTGAGGTGTTTTTTTACAAAGGAAGCAATTAAAAATGGGCAACGATTTATCCTTTCCCCGGAATATATTTTGAGGGTATTTTTCCGTGGCACGCGACGAGAAAATAGAGTTGGTTTGTGACGAGGTTATTTGTAACCTTAAAAACTTTGCTTAAAACTTTTATGCAAATGATGATGTAAATAAATAGCGCACATGTTATAAAAGTACCTGTTTGGCTAATTACTTAGAACAGTTACATTACCTCTCTATTTTACTTGCTTGGATGGGGTGTTTCAACATCACATCTTTCTTGCCGACTTGTTTCCACATACGTGCTTATATTTAAGAGTGATTCTGTTGGGATTCTCTTTATTTCATAAAACGGGAGGGCTACCATTTGAGTTTTAAGTCTTTCGTGAGACTTGCTGTCTACACATATCACACCCTATCTCGGTGAACATTGAACTTACAACAATCTAGACCTAATTAAATTTATTGCAGTTTCGTTGTACGAACGCAACTCGTATTCACTACACATTAGCAACGAATTATTTAGAAATAATCAACGTATCACGTTTTACGACTCACTGGAAGACGAATCCACATGTATAGCCCATTAGGTAGTAGGCCTACACTCACAAATACCATGCCACACAAGTTAAAAACAACTTACGTAAATTTCAAAACTAGGCCACTCAAATTAATATCAGTACAAATATAAAATGTACACATAATTTTTGCTCTCATCGCGTCACACGTCTATCACTTTACGCACTTTATTTTCCGTTAGCAACATAAAGTATGTAAAAGCTGGTTATAGATGAAAACCACTCTAATGTGTTCTAATTGTGTTACAAAAATGCTTCTCCCCATAAATAAAGCACTTGATTATTCACGAACACAAAAATGAACACACGCATCCACTACACTGAAAGAACCACGCCATTATGGAAATTTACTTTCACACTTCAAAACACAACTACGACATATACACTTGTAATGAAAACTTTGTAACAATTTTCCTTTATAACTTGATATGAACCTATACTTCTTACATCATTGTTTAATCACGAGAAGGCTACAAAATTTGAGGTTACGAAAAATTTAACCAAAACATTACTTTTAGCGCGAGAAATATTCACTGCTACATGGAAGCTATATCTGCATGTAAGCACGCGGGTGTGCAGACAGTTTTGGCCGTTCAAGTGGCAGTGAGAATGATCTTACAAATTTTCTGATTGGCTTGTGTAAGTTGGAGAGGGGAGCTAGTATTCGAATATATTTAATTCCAACTACGACTCGAGGTGCAAGTGCAGAGCAGATTTCCTTGCGTTGCGCTGCGTCGGTGCAAATCGCAAGTGGTGATATTTAATCGGCCCTCTGAGAGCCTTGGAAATAGCTGCTTCCGCCCCTCTATGTTTACTATATATCTTGTTGGTTGGAGAGCTTGCCAGATGGAAAATTTCTGCCACTAGTTTCGCATAAATCGCTAATAAAGAAGATAAATAAGGAATAATTGTAAAATGATATTTAAATAAAGTTGAAAACAATAGACGTAATTTAATTTAAAAAACAACTGATTTAGCGTTTTAAAGTATCAACTTAGGTATTTGAACAGTGCACTACTGATACAAGCGATCAAGCAGCAGACATTTTCCCTGCACAAACTAATGACACTGAACTTTCTGAAGAATTAGGGCCGATTGCACAGTCATATTGAGACAAATCTAAGGCCTCTCTGAGTGAACTGTGAGAAATTTTCATTGCAGGGATGAAAAGTGAGTGGAAAATCTAAGAATTTCTTAAGGTATCTCAGACCTTCCTTAAAAATGTCTCAGCCTGCAAAAATACATGGTATTCCTCAAGGTTAAATTCTTGGACCTCTGTTATTACTGGTTTACATAAATGACCTACCTGACTGCCAAAACACTAGTTCTATACGTACCTTATTTGCAGATGACACCAGTATCATTATATCAGGAAAATCAGAGGAACAACTTAATCAACTAGACAACACTACATTTACAGAATTAGATGCATGGTTTATAGGAAACAAGTTAAACCTTAACACAGAAAAAAACCATTTCTTACAGTTTGCAACAAAAACTAGTAATCAGCCAATTATAAATTATCATTGCGGAACTGCAGAAATCAATAAAGCCACAGACAAAAAATTTTGGGGTTCATGTGTTGATTGCCAGCTGAATCGCAAAACACATATTGAACATATCATTCCAAAACTGAGCTCTGCATGTCTCGCCCTGTATAATGTATCAGGTATACTAAACTAAGATTCAAATGTTATCTGTATACTTTGCATATTTCCACTCTATTATGACTTATGGCTTCGTGTTTTGGGGAAACTCATCTGGCAGAAATAATGTTTCCCTTGTGCAGAAGAAAGCTGTAAGAATAATTCATGGGAGAAAAAAGACTAAACCCTGTACCCACATGGTATGTAATACGACACCACACCTCTCTGGCCTCACCAAGAGCACGTCAAAATAAACATTGTGTTACTGTTAATAAACTTACTCTAAAAATATAGTAATGTATGTAGGTAGGTAAATAGTCACGTTAAAATATAAAGACATACCAAAATATTTCTTCACACAACAGCACTGTTAATTAAAAGATGTTTGTAGCTTTGCAAGCAGTTCTATTTAATACTAGTATATCCTTCATTACAATACACATACTTAATTACAGATCTCTCTTGCCCACACCTCTTCCACCAACCACACCATCACATCCACTCTCTCTACCAACCTAACAAAATTGTCTTCTACACCCTCTTTAAGTTCTGTAGTATTACTACACCAAACTTTCAAAAATATCACTAGTCATTACTGCATCTAAGTCACCATTATCAAAAGTTACTTCACTACTTGTAAGGTTGGTAGCGAATCATCGCATTTATTTCCATGTATTTTCCTTTTTGAATACAACAATAGTGAAATTAATTCGATGAAATCGACCTCTCTGTGTGTAATACACTTTAAAATACATGTCTATGATGTTATTGACATTCCTACTAACTTTAACTTGACTTAATTAGAGTCAGCACAAAATGACGCTACCGGGAAGTTGTATGTGGCCGCTTGCTACATGCTTGAGATAGTTCGAAATTCCACCGACAGGTGACATCAGAGTTAGATATTCGCCGCTTCGTAGTAGAATCAGAACATATTTTTTGTTTCACACATTTAGAAAATATGTTATCTATTGTATGTTACATGCATCGTCGTTGTTCATTGCAGAAGAATTGGAAGAAACTTCAATTCTTGGTCTGTGTGTCTCATATGTGTTTTTAGTGGTGGTTTTGGGTTACAAATTCAAGTAATTATACTTTTCAGATTAATGAAGATGTTGTCAAACCAGTTGTGACTAAACATTTGTTCAAGGATAGTAAAGATAGTTAAATACTTTTATTGTATAGGCACAGAATAAATAAGTAGTAACAGAAGCGACAATACGTAATTTTCATCGTACTCATTTTCTCTTTGGATTGCCATGGCGTCGCAGTTCGTAGGAGTTTGGTTAGACTGCAATTTAGTAGGCTTTTTTTATTATCTGTAAGGGAATTGATAAGTAAGTAACATCACATTTACGATTTTTAAATGTGTAAATTAAATGCTAACAAATTACAGTATTTCATGAAATATAAGCGGTTGTTTAAACCAGTGTCTCAAATCGCATATGACATTGATTACTTTTATGTATGCCCCGAATCTGGTACAATAACAAAGGTTAAAAAGCTCCATTATGTCGCTTCAGCGTAGGTATTATCTGATGTTGAGTCTCGAATCGTTAAGTTTGCCATATTAAAATAGTGGTTACATATTAAAAAAGTGGTTACATAAACCAATGTCTATAATTCACGTGGTATTGTATACATTCCTGTATGCTCCGAGAGCTGGTACGATAACAACAATGAAAAAGCTTTCCCTGTCGCATTATTTATTCTGTGGTATAGGTATAAATATATAAACTTTAGTTTAAGTAATTAATATTACTTGTCTAATATCTTCGTACCATTATGTACGGAAAACAAACAAACAAACTTATGCAAGAATTAACGAGATTCCAATCAGTAATAGTGTGTGTTGTATCAATTAGATTCAATTAGATTCTGTAGACAAACCAGTTTTTTTTAAGACATTAACTCGCAGGTTTTTATAACTAAGATTACTCTTAATTATAGCATCAGCCATTGAGCATTTTATGAGTAGATAATGTAGATAATATTTATATCAAAGCAGTGTAGTCTAATATAGATATAAACATTGTGCAACATTATGGAAATACAAGCAGATGGCAGTGCTTATATTGTTACGTGTAATTTTTGAGGATATTTTAAGATTATTAAATTTTAAATTTTATTTTCGTTTTTTTCTTAAGATCTGTACAACACCGAGAGCAGTTGGTAGGTAGGAAATTGTGCAGCATAATTAAGATTAGCTTGTGGGTTTTTTCTTTTTCGTGTCAGCACTGAATCTCAGCATAAGTCAGGGATCGATCACACTGGCACAAGCCAAGCAGCATTATTCTCGCTGAAGTTAGTAGTGGTTCGTGTGCGCGGAGAAGGCGATAAAGCTGTCACCATGGCACACAGTTTACATGAGGTGCAAACTGCAGTATGGCGCAGCAATCAGCTGGAATGCGAAAGGGAGACGACAGAGCGAGGGTGGGAGGAGGAAGGATAGTGTGCGACGAAGACAGAGGGAGGAGAAATGCTGTGCTTGGAGACAGACCAGTGAACAGCCAGTAAGGGGGAAAGTTGGTCACGTGGGGTCACGTGATCTTGAGCAGCAGCTGCTGGGGTGGATGCGTGGACAGAGGAGAGACAAAAGGCGCACGCCGGAGGATGGCATACCCCTGAAAACTATGCAAACCAAGCTAGCAACAAAAATTTTATGGGACTGAGAAATTGAGACAACCCCCTCTTAACCGCAATCATTAATTCCCATTATCAACATGGAACCTTCCTCAGGCATAGTAAGATTCAACAAATAGAAATAATTACATAACTTAAGCAATCTTTCAGAGCTCCCAAAGCCCGGCCATCTCTGCCATTTCCGCGCCTGGCACCTGTATTTATACCAGCCCTTGCCACCTCCCCTGGATTGTTGACCAATGTAGAAACATCTCGAAGGATCTTGTAGAATATCGTCGAAATTGTAGCGCCAAGATGAATATCCGGTGACATCAAGAAACAACACTGCAGTTGGCAGTCTGGAGAACGTCGTTCCTGTCAGATGACGTCAGGTAGCTCGCCAAATCCGCAAAAAGGCGGGGATTCAAAATAGCCCCTGGCTTCGGCAAGCTTCGGCACGGTGTTCAGCGGACTACGCCAAGCCAATAAACGCCGGACGCACTGATATCATCACCAACAAACAATTTGGCGAAGGTGTGAATAGCAGCAAACACACCACATGTGATTTCGCTGCACAGGTCTAGAAGCCTGGCCGAAGGAAAACGGGGCTGCCCAGATGGTATCGACATCGTTCCTGACCAGGAAACTTCGCCGTGTCTCAGCCATGCATGCAACAACAGGGTAGGAAATCCAAGTACACAAATTCTTCCTCTAGCGATGCAATAGTAGGACACGGACTTCACAGTTCTCAAAAGTAGAGAATATAGCAGACGGAAAAGATGGTAGTATTCTGTAGGTCAAGTTAGATGAGACACTCGTCTCAGCGCATCGTGGACATCAGGAGCCCCGAGATCATGGCCGCACTGCACCCTATGGTCTTCGTGGGTAATGACCTTATCAAGCTAACAGTGATCAGCACCAAACACGATCAACACGTACAGAGCCAATTATGCCCACGCAAACAAACAGACGAGCCATCAACGACCACCAACATCAGTGCGCCGAGTCATGCTGCAGGACCTCTTCGGAGCACTCTCCGTCAAACAGTTGACGAAGCAAAGGCCAAGGGCAGCAAGACCCCACAAGAGGACAGAGCGAGTGCAGCGAGCCAACAGCACCTGGACACCCCAACGCCCATTGCGCCCTGCTGCCACTTCTACACCCAAGGGAAGTACCACAGGCACAGCACCTGCCTAAAATGGCCAGAGCAACTTCCGGGAAATGGGACGGTCGGATAGGACCAACTACTGTGGCCTACTCACATCCGAGTGATCAGTCAGTAACACCAGTCAGCATCCTTTGTCAAGTAAGTACACCTTCCACTGATAAATTTTTGCGCATCTCAGTGGGATCATCTTCACGGCAGCCTCCCACTCTCTGTGCCATATATCACGCTCCAACCCCACAATCATACGTTAGAGATAGCGACCTTAAAAAAGACATGCAAAGTGTAGGGGATACCGGAAGTATGCATGAAGATTCACGACATAGAAACATGGGTAACGCCACTGCCGTGGCTTGTCGAGGAAAAGACGGTAATCGAAATCGCAGACAACCACATCTACTTCAGCACACGCGCACACTGCACCACGTGGCACCTAGGGTTCAAGCCAGCATCGGCCACTACACCAGTAGACCTAGAGAGTTTTGAACACGCAGTGCTAGAGCAATTTCGGGCTGCAATGCAAAAGGTCCAGGATGAGTTTAAGGAGGAAGACCCACTAATAAGTACAATGGTAACTGAACACAAGATTGTGCTTATCCATGACGAACCAGTGTTCATGCCACCCCATGTAATTGGAACCAACTAAATTCGTATCATCAATACCAAGACAGCCGAAATAATCGGTGATGGAGTCATTGAACTGACAGAAAGCCACTACAGATCGTCCATCACGTTCGCGCCCAAGAAAGAAGACAGTTGGTGCTTCTGCATCAGTTCCCGACCTCTCAATCTCATCACGCAAAGAAAACCACCACCAGTTCTCAACATACAATTGGCCCTTTGTTTCTTGTGAGCGCGAAAATCCTGACTACACTAGATCTCCACAGTGGATACTGACAGGTTCCAATCAAGCAATCAGACAGGCACAAGACCGCATTCACATCCCCAGATGGACAGTGCTTTCAGTTCTGTGCTATGCGGTTTGGGCTCAAGTTTGCTCTGGCAACCTTCCAAACCATAATGAGGGAAGTAGACTGTATCATAGGCGAATTAGCAATGGCCTATCTTGATGGTGTCATCATATGGTCCAAACCTGGTAATAACACATCTACCACCTGGCGATAGTTTTTAAGTGACTTGCAATTATCTTATTCACCTGCGCCAATCATAAATGCAGCATCGGTAAGCCAAACATAAAATATCTAGGCCACATAGTCGTCGATGAAGCCGGAAGCCAGCGCCTCATCTGGGAATACCAACCACCACGCACATGCAAGCAGTTATACAAGTTTTTTGGTCTAATCAACTGGCTGTGCGAATACATCCAGTACTACACACTCATTATGGCCCCACTCACAGACATGCTGTCTGTCAACCGGAAATTCCAATCGACACCCACGATGCAACAGGCATTCGTGAAGATCATGCACAGGTTCTGACTGAGCCAGGTGCTCGCCCGAAAGGATTCATCCAAGAATCTCTAACTACAAACCGATGCATGCTTAGATGGGCTGGGCGCCATCTTGTTTCAGAACAATGGACACAGCGAAAAATGTGTCATTGAATACACGAGCACCAAGTTCGGCCTGCTAGTGCGCAAGTATGAAGTGAACGATCAGGAATGCCTGGCAGTCATATGGGCCATCAAAAACTACTGGCAATACACAGAGTATCAGCTGTTCACACGAACCGACAATCGCTGCTTATTGTGGCTCCATATAATGAAGGATGTGCGCAGCAAGTTGACTCGCTGGTCAATGCACTTACAAGCATATGATTTCACTGTGGAACATGTCGATGTGCTCAGAATTAACTAGCCGATTCTCTGTCCTGTGTGCCAGGGGACACCATCGCCCTCGACGAAGACGAGTGGGAAAGGGCACTACCACACCAACCGAACACGACGCTCCAACACATAACAGCCACACGAATACCACAACAAGAATAAAACCGGACAGCCGATTAAGTATACCGTGCAATGCTATATGAGAAGGAGCACTGCCAGGAAATTTACGTCTATGTCGAGACCAGTTCATAGCTAACTCGTGCTCGGTAGACGGGTGCATGGAACAGCAGGTGGCAGATGGCGAAGACCCCTGGCACATCTATGGTCCACCTCTGGTGGTACGACAGGTGAAACAGTACAACCATGACCACCACTTGGCCGGACACCTCGGCACAAAGCAAACAAGCCACAGCATCAAAGAAACCTACACATGAAAAGGTCTGACACATAAAGTGCGCGAGTATGTAAAATCTTGCACCAAGTGCAACAAATACAAGAACAAGCGCTCGGGCAGAGTTGTGCAGCAACAATCCAGTTGCACACTGAGCCATTTTAGTGCCATGGCTCTCGATCTGATGGGCCCGTACCCACAAGCGGCAGGAGGAGAAAAATTTCTGTTGGTCGTGACTGATCGGTTCAGTCATTGGATGGAGGCATACCCCTCGCATCCTAATGCAACACCATCGCTAATGCGCTTATCGCAGAGTTCTTAAAAAGCTGGGGATTCCCCAAGACCATGCTGACGGACAGTGGTGTAAAGTTCACCAGGAGAAAGTGGAGGAAGTGTGCACGGCCAGGCGGATATAATACTACACCACATTCCAGCATCACCCCGGAGCCAACCCAACGGAACAGCGCAATCAAGAACTTGAAGGGGAAGAGGGTGGAGAAAATGGTCTACTGAAAAACTTACTGACATGATATGCGAATGTTCCCGACTAAGTGCCAGCCGGTTAGAGGAGAACTGGCACTCAGATGTTGTGAGTGGTGCTATCTCAGTGTCGCGTGGCCGACGGCCGACTTCGTAACTCTCCTCGTCCACCGCCGTTGAATACTTTTCCTTGGGGAGTATTATGGCTCTCACCACGCTTATACACACACACAAATAAGACACTCGACAGGAATTTTAGGCACATGTACACGCAAGGAATAATACGTTGTCGGGTTGTAGGGTCGCGCACCCTGAAGCGCCGTGAAGCAATGAAGTCAGTAAGTAACACATAAATAGAGGCAAGCTGTTATTATTGAACTCACATCATTCTCCAGCATATACAGACAATCTCTGGCGATGTCTACAGCGGTCTCGGACCTAGCCTGTCCAAAGGCGAAACATGGAAAAATCCCACGTGGCAGGAATGGAAAAATACAGTGAGAGATGCCCCTGGGCGCGAATCGAGTCGACAGGTGTGAGGCATTAACCCGGGCACTAAAGTTAATTAAAGAAATGTTCCAGACTAGAGTAAAATTATTGCATGTTAAATGATTAGACAGTGAAAAGAGATGCTGGTGCCCGGACAACTGGAGCCAAACCTCATCTACCCGCCGCCAGTCGTCAACTGCTGGAGCCTTGGCGGGCTCAAGGCGATCACGCTGCTGAGCATGCCAAATCTTCTCAACACACAAAAACACTTAAAAGTATACAATCAAAAGCACTGAAAGTGCGATATAAAATTTATTTTGCTGATTAGAATCCAAAATGTTGCTTGTAAATGTTTAAATTTATATGCTGAATAATTTGGGTCAACCAATATTTTACGTTACGGGAAATTAGTTTGCTTTAGGAAGAGAGAATTAACTTACTACAATTTAATTAAGAATCTACAGAACAAAACAGGTATTAAAAAGAGCAAAATAACAATTATAGATTTTAAAGAAATTACGCAGCAGAGTTTAGCGGTTGGGCGAGTCCATCTCCACGTTGGGTGCAGGGGTATTTTTATGGGTTTTTAAGGTTAGGCCCAACAACTCATGCCATAAATTTCCTTGATCACCCTCTTTCACACAGTTATTGTGTCAAGTCTCCAGGGTGTGACAAAGCACCTTAAGTAAACCTACAAAATATCTGAATTTTTGGACAAGTTGTGTGTCTACAACATTACTAATGTATTAAAATTTTTTGATAGCAGCGTCAGGCTGATGAGGAGGAAAGTAACTTTAGGCCTATCATGATGGGGATGGAATTGGGATGGAAACCGTTGAAGGACAGGAGGAGAGTAGAGATGTGTAGGTCCGGATATTTTTCGGAACTGGATCCAAAACCACATCCAGCTCTTTGGAACTGGTTCCTGGTACCGGTTCCGGCAGACCCATTGGGTCCGGCCATCTAGCTGTGGGCTAGACGGTTCATAGTGCCGCTCTCATAAAATTCAAAGGAAAATTCAAATAGGTTGCGTACTAAACATAAAGTGAAACAAATAGCGACACTTTCGTGCATCCCAAAACAAAATGTCTTACGTTTGTCAGACCCAAGTAGAAAAATTTAAATTGGTGGAAATAGATAGGTACGTACGCATGCATGCATAAGATTATACTGTTATAATTGCACAAGTCCTGTTCCAGTGGAGGAACTTGTATAACTATAATTTATGAATGAAAAATGTTGGAGGATGTAATACATAATTTTTAAAGATCATGTTATGGTAAAACTGAAGGCTGCAATAGTACAAAATTCGCTGGGCAAACACGTATATAGCTAATAAGTCATCCAATAACTATAATGCACAACAGGGCGAATGGCCCCGGATTTTTAAAAATACTTTTTCCGATTACAATTAGGCTGTAGGCCATTAATACATACATTTCCAAACAGTTTTAAGTAGATAGGTTAAATGCACCATCAAAAATAAGTGTAGTGCGGAATTACTTTACAGTCCTGAACAAAAATGTGAATTGCCACATATTACTATTTACAAATCGGATAACTTTTCATTTTCAATTACAATACTAGCAGTAGAGCAGTTCAGTCCTAAATCCTCTGTGGAGCTGAACATATGCACGAGTTTAATTTCATCAAAACATTTCCATGGATTTGGTTCCCTCTCCGCGGAACACAAAACTTCGCGCGCATACAACTTACCATTCTCCTCCCCGCTCAATATAATTTCTACAGTACTTTTCACATGCCATCCACCCCTCTCCTCATTCACGCATGACCTTTTTTTCCTTCCCCCTTCCTCATTACCATCTCAGTTCCCTTCTTTTTCTATTTTCTGTTCACTCTAAGTTGAGTTCTGAAGTAAACAAATAACGTAATATCATTGCACTTCGCTAGCTTCTAATTGGCTCAATTTGTGCGTCGTGCCGACGTACTATTTCCAACCGACAAAAGTGTGTATAGTCGGCATCATAGGAAACAATAATGCCGTATATATTAAAACAATATTGTGTGAAAATTTCGTATGTGTTATCGACATAGGGAAACAAAAATTACACAAAAACTTGATAAAAATATTGACATCATGTGCAATTACTGTATTTTTCAAAATTTAATAGTAATTGTCAAGGCATAACTAACGATTGTATTCAAATATTCCGGTATTAACATAACGAAAATTTGGTACTACATGCAGAGAAAAAGTTGTCAACAAGATGAGTGATTAAACTTACTGTAATGTCCTCCTGGATTATTTTGTATTTCGTTTTAGAAAAATTACATTTTATAAATCACCAAACAATCTGTCGATAATTCAGGACACATATTGATATATATATATATATATATATATATATATATATATATATATATATAACAAGGAACTTTGGTTCGGACCACGTGGCCATGGTTCGGATGAACTGGAACGGAAAATGGACGAACGAAAGAAAACATTCTCAGTAACCACATCATTGACGCTTTTAGTGTCCAAAAATACTTTGAAAAAATAAAACATTATATCTGATTGTGATATTTCTGACTTATTTTTGCTGTTTTAATTTTTACTGAACTAAACTTTTGGTTTCTTCAGAGTATCGTACGTCTCTAAATACTGGCAAGTGTACCAAGAAACCCGTACATTTAACAGTGCGTCAGTCGTTAAATAACTCGTGAACCAACTGTACGGACATGTCGTCCACTAACAATAATTAAAGTAATAATCATATAACGCCCTAGATTGTGTTTGCAACGTTTGTATATTTTAGATATTTGTTAACAAAACTCTCTCATTAAATGATGGATTGGTAAATTTATATGTACACGACAGATAACAAAGATCTATTTCTTATGCAAGATCACAGTGCACGTGGTCGGCAGCCAATGAACATGTTTGTTTGTAATTTGGTTTATATATCCTAAAACTCAACTACGAGTGAGCAGAGAATAGTTCAGTTCCATTTTGGTTCCAGTTTCGCTGTGGAGCTGGAGTTGGTGCGCGAGTCAGATTTGAAAGAAATAGTTCCAGTATACTTGTTTCGTGTTACCACTGTAGGGTCATGAAGTAGAGCATCCACCTTCTACCTCCCCCTTCCCCCCGCCCATTTTTATTCATGCTCACTACTTTTCTTGTCTCTTCCTTTCCCCTCCATTCCGTCGAATCACGCATCATAATTTTGTCCGTATCTTCCTTCCACCAGTTCGCCACCTGCCATTTCAGGTCCGAGCGGATTTAGTTCCATTTACAATGAGGAACTACAACCATCACTCCGACGACATTTACGCGATGCACAATACAGACAGCTTCTGCTATCGACTATGTGGTCAGTAATGTAAACATGAACTTAACAGTCCCTAATATAGATCCTGGTTTAACAGATCATAACTCACAACTGATTACAGTTATAATTAAAGAAAATAAAGCTAAGAAAAACAATACATATAAAACTATACGAAAGATGAGTAATGAGAATATTCAACATTTTAATAATAAGCTAGCTGTAGAAATTTGGAGTGAATTAGACAATACAAAAAGTGTGAATGATAACTACAATAGTTTCTTAAAAACTTTTATGCTATTGTATGAAGAATGTTTCCCAAAAATGTTTAAGAAAATTAAACCATTTGGTAGAAATAGAAGTAATAGGCCTGAATGGATTAGCAGAGGAATTATTGTATCCAGTAAAAAACTAAAGGGCTAATGCAAACAAAGTAAATTAACATGTAATACTGATTTTATAGAATACTACAATAAGCATAAATTAATATATCGCAGGGTGGTAAAATGTGCAAAAAAATGTTTACTGTAAAAAGAGTAAGTGAGTGCCTGAATAGGCCTCGAGATTTGTGGAAAATAATAAATAATAATATAGGACATACCAGTGCTGCTCCATAGAATAAGGAAAATATTAAAATAAACATAGATGGCAAATTAATTAGTTCCACAAAAGAAATTGCAGATGTATTCAACTCACACTATGTTAATATAGCCAGAAAAATAAATTCCAATAGAGCCTCAACACCACTAAACCAAATAAATCAATTAAAATTTTTACATACATCATCACAATTCATGTTACAGTCAGTCAGTAAAACTGAAGTTGAAAAAGTTATACTTGGACTAAAAAACAAAACCACACAGGATATCCATGGCATCTCCAACATAATTATTAAATCTTGCGGCAAAAACATCCTTTAAACCATTAACTTTCTTAATTAACCAATCATTTGCCCAAGGAATATTTCCAGATCACCTGAAAATTGCTAAAGTTTTGCCAGTTTACAAAAAGGGTGATAAAACAATCATGGAAAATTATAGACCAATTAGCATTCTACCAATTTTTTCAAACATTTATGAACGGGTAATTTACAACAGACTATCTCACTTTCTAGAAAGCAATAACATAATTTGTAAAGAACAAAGTGGCTTCCAGAAAAACAAATCAACAGCTACAGCAATTTATCACCTAACTAAACAAGTAATTGAAGCACTTGACAAAAATAAATGTACATATGGAGTCTTCTGTGACTTGGCCAAGGCCTTTGACTTAGTAAACCATGATATTTTATTATATATATTGAATAAACTTGGTATAAAGGGTATGTCATATAGTCTATTTAAATCCTACTGGAATAAAAGAGCACAAGTAGTAGAAATAGAAAGTGTTGATTGCACCAAAGCAACATCAAAGTGGGAAATAATAAAAACTGGTGTCCCGCAAGGGAGCATATTGGGGCCACTGTTGTTCATTGTTTACATTAATGATCTACCTATAAATTTAGAAACTAGGACTGCAACACTTTTTGCCGATGATACTAGCCTTGTACTGTCTGAGAATAACCCAGAAAACCTAAGACTAGTAGTAAATACGTTCTTAAACTCTCTAGAAAAATGGTTTCACGTTAATGAATTAGTTCTTAATATAAGTAAAACCCAATTTATACAATTCAGCAAACAAAATAAACTACAAGTACAGATATTAGGTAAATTTAAAGGTAAAGCAATTGAAGAATCATCAGTTGTGAAATTTTTGCGCTTGTATATTGACAAAATGATAACATGGAATGACCATATACTAAAACTAGAAAGTAAGTTATCCTCAATATGTTTTTCTTTCTTCGAGCCTTAAAAAATATGTTAGATGTGAATACCTTAAGAATGGTCTATTATGCATATTTCCATTCCGTTATGACTTATGGAATACAATTCTGGGGAAATACTGCCAATAGTAGTAGAATTTTTAAAGTTCAGAAGAAGGCACTACGTATTATTAGTAATGTGACAACAAGAACCTCATGCAGATCACTCTTCAG
>PNEQ01100278.1:0-12863 GCA_003012365.1 Medauroidea extradentata | reverse complement strand
CAGAAAGATGCTCGTGAGGAAAGTTGTGGGCCTTCTTGATGTCAGGAAAGATGATTCCAGTGTTGTACTCAAGATCAACATTCTTCAAGCCATTCACTATCTGGCTACATCTTGGAAGAAGATTGACCCCACAGTAATTCAGAACTGTTTTGCTAAATGTGGGGTGGCAAAGGAAGTTGCAGTTTCTTCAGCAGATGAAAAGAACATTGAAGAGGACTTCAGAAAACTGGACAGCAGCCACGTGGGCTTTGACACCTATGCCAGCTGTGATGACCAAGTGGCCACCTGTGGGATACAGAGTGTGGAAGCACTCTGCGAGGCTGCAGCACCCACCCCCCTGGACAGCAGTGATGAAGAGGAGACATCAGAGCCAGCAGAAAAGGTCCCATCCTTTTCTGAAGCTCACTCAGCCCTTGAGACACTCAAGAGTTTCTCCTATGCTCACAGTATGAGTGAGGATGAACAAGAAACATTGCTGAAAATGGAATCCATACTCCTTAAGTTCAGAAGTGCTGGAGGAAAGCAGTCCACCATCAAAGATTTCTTTCAAAAAAAGTGATACCTTTAATATGTAGGCCTTGTATTGTGTCATGTGATAACTTATTGGTATTTTTTTTTTACAATTTTTAAATAGGCCTAAGTGTTTTTTTTAAATATCTTCAGTCAAAGACGAATGAACACAATCCTCTGCTCAGGAAACAAGTATTTCTGGTGAGTGAATTTCTGTTTAATTTTTTGTGGACTCTTATACAGTATTATTGCTATAAATGTTTAATGTAATTTTTACTAAAATATTTTCTAGTTTTTTATCATGTTTTCATTAGGCCTATCTGGATTTTTCGAAACTGTATTGTTAATTATTTCATTGATTTCTCATTAATATTAGCTAACAAACATGTATTGGTATGCTTAACAAATAAATTTGAGGTTATGTATGGACTTATTTTTGTTTTATATGCCAAGTCCACATCTATTGAATAACTGCATCTATTGAATTTTTTGTCAGTCCCTTGAAAAACAATAGATAGAGGTTCGACTGTAACAGAATATTTCCATCTAAACTACCGCTGTTTGCATTGCGACACAGTATCGTGTACAGTGTCTCTGAGATAATAATCTAGCTGCCGTCCTTGAGAATTTGTTAAGGGCAAGGGACAGATATGCTGTGCGTGAGAAAGGCATGTGTAGGGCTAATTTGTCCGCAGCAGATGTAATCTCTACACCACGCACATTTACACCACTCGAGCGTTGTTGAACATACACTGCCTCGTCATGTGAAGATGCAGTAGCAAGTTTACACGTGTTTCCTGGGTCCAACAGTGCCAATTTTTTTTTTCATCAAACTCTTCAACTTGCCTTTTGCTTTACAAATGTCCAACTCTTTTTTTTTTTCTTGACACCATAATCATCACACAACTTTACTACCAAAACACCGGCTTCCTAACTTTTCTATTAGTTAAATTTTTTACTGGATTTCAAAGTTACTCTCTTTCTTTTCTCTCCTGTTGCATATGCCATTTCATTTGAAAAAAAATGTGCAATTTTTATCGCGCATGTACATCAACCGCGTAAAAAATTAAATGAGACACAACGGTCGTTCTCGCCCAGACACGTCAAAACACTGATGAGTGACTAGCTCTGCTTACCTTCTTACGCGGCTATCTGTGCACGCGCCTGATGTCACTCACCAAAGCACAATAACCAGGTAGGTCTTGTGCTGCATGTTACAAGACTCGACGGTGGAATAATTTTGTATCGCCAGATTTTGTCCGTTAAGTACAAAGTCCGCTGAATGGAGGTCCGATAAAATGATGGTTTACTGTATTTGGTTCGAAAAAGTTCAGAACATTTACTTTGATGCTAAAACCAAAACAAATTGTGCATGTCATTTTAACCTAAGCGTGTATTCCACTGCAGAATGGTACTTTTTGGTCAGAAATATCTGTGAATACCATTGGGTAGCCCTTTGGAGCACATACCAAACCAACAGAAAAAAGTTTACAACTGTTTCCAAACATATACTACAATGTCTCCGCTACAGATTTTTAAAGGGTGTTTCGAGGGTAGTAGAGTAGTATATGTCTGCTTTGCCAGAAAATTTTTCTGTTCATACGTTGACTTATATTTTTTAATAAATGTTTATCATTTAATGCATTCTTGTGGACATAAACACTCTGTTGTAAACAAATGCAATTACATTTTCATCAATTCCATTTTGAAGAAACAATTTGTTATGTTGGTAAACTTTGTTGCTTGCCACTTTGTTGTTACTGTAGAGTAACTGGCCTCACCAGCAATGTTATTTTTTGGTATTTTTTTTGGTTGATATTTGCTCGAACTCAGTGTAGATAAAACACAGACCACGATGCCAGCCCACAAATAAGAGCCCCCAACTCACTAAGGCAGCTACCATTTATTTTGACCCAATTTTATAACTTAATTGTGTGCAATATGAAGTAAAGCCCCACATTTCATGGTTGCCCGGTCAAAGTGTGGTGAGCCTGTCCGGCTTACTGAGTGAATGCATCGTCTGTTCGTCAAGAAGTCATTTCAATAATTAAAGAGTAAATTTTCTTTCTTTTATTAATTTATTCAGCTACAGTAATTTTTGATATCAAGATATGTGGATGAACTTCTGCGAGGCTATGGAATGCCATCCTGAAGCAAGAAGCTAGCATTTAAGATAAAACCTTTTGTAACTAATTAAACCATAATTATTTTGGTGGGCTACATAGGGCTAATGTTGTTTAATTTTCAACAATGTTAATAATTTTAATTAGTTAATTTTGTCACAGGAAGTTGAGACTAGTCTCATTTTGTTCCATTTTGCATTTCAATAACTTTATCTAAGTAACTTTTTGATGTAATTTACGGGCCAGTAGGTGTATTTAACATTTTCAGTTTTTGTGTAAGTTTGGTTGTTGGTGGTGACCAAGGAGTGCAACAGGCTGGTGCCTGGGCAGCACGTGACGCTGAACAAAAGGCCTTGAATTCTTGGAATTGCCAGTTGCAAAGTTTCCGGCGATGGCCGATAATGTATCATTCCACCAAAGCCGCCCTTAGTATTTTATATAATTTCACGTCAATCTGTTTTCTTTTCGCCAACTGGAATTTATGTATTAATAACTTACTACTAAGAATCATATAATTTAATTTGAGAGTTCTGTGCAGCCCGTAGAAGCTAATATAATTAAAAGAGTTCCATAGGGATTGGTGCTCTGGGTTGGAGGCTATGGCACCCTTGGCCGGCCATGTGTGCCCTGGACTCCCCCCATTTCTGCTTGACCGCTCGTGTGATGAAGTTGTGCCGTAACCACGCTCGTAAGAGAGGGGTTTCGCCCACGTGGTCGGGTGGCCCGTGCGATGGCGAGCTAAAGTTATAATTCGGCTTTGTAGCATTTGCTGTCTTTCATTATTTATTATGTTACAGCGCTAGTTTCTTTAGAGCGCGAGTTTTGCTGAGGCATTCCGGTAGGGCGTCATGTATGCGGCCCCGAATGAACTTTTTTTTTCTTTTGGCCGTTTAGTTTATTTTGTAATGTGAGTAGCCCACCGGTGGAGCCTTTCTTGAGTTTTTTTTTTTTAGTTGTTGTGGTATGTATGAATTTGCGCGGCAGTAAAAGTTTCTTTTGCCTAAGAATGACTTTTTAATAATTTTCGTGCTGCTCTTGCACGCCTTCGAGCCCATGTAATACCCTGAGATAAGAGCTGCCTCTTTACCGCACGTGATGCCGTGGTCAGTTAAAGCTTGGTAAGAATTATGGCTTGGTACGAGTGAGTGGCACCGTATTTTGTACATCGCAGCGTGGGGTGTATACGAGAGAAACAGTACCACCACATTACTGTATAGTCATCTTAGTCCCATGAAGTTTTTGAAAACGTATTTAATTAGTAACCCAGTGCTTGAAATGTTAATAAAATACCATTTTCATTTTCTAAATGCAAACAAATTTTTAAACTGACATAAACGTGTACATTTTAATATGTTCTGTATAGAAAGTAAACAAATAGACGTCAAGAAAAGTGAAATGTTGCAGTATTTTGTTGTAAGTCCACGGGATAATTTGAAAGCCATGTGCTTGTTTTGCAATGCTCACATTTCACGTAGTGGAATGCTGAAATGAATTTCACATTTTCTAATGTGAAAAATTACTTAAATGTGAATTTCAGCATTATATTATTGGTATCAGTATCGGTATCTATATAGAGTATCTGTAATATCTGTATGGTCAGTATCTGTGCAGATAAGTATCTGAAAATGTTTGTATTAGTCCAGCCCTAATTTCGTGTACCAAATTTTTTGCAACTGTTTTGAGAATTACTTTTGCAGTTAGTATAAACCTGCCATTATCCTAAACATTTTTTTCCTGTTATACGAAAATATGATTTGTCCCGAATTTTTGGAAATGACACTTGAAATAAACTATCATCATATGTTAGGGTAAATACGGTACTTTATTTTTTGGCACTTCATGTTGTTTTTCTTACTTTATTTAAAATTGGTTTGTGGTATTTGGGAGCCATTTTGTATTCAGAGGAGCAATCAGAAAAGATTTATTGTGATGTACAGTAGATCAGTTCCTTCAATAAATTTATTTCAAATAAATAGTAAAATTGCGTTGTTTTCCTGAAAATTGCCCAAAAACATTAAAATTTAAATGCATAACTCAAAACTGTGTGTTTCATGACAAAAATGTTAAGACAGAAATTTAATAGCACTAAATTTATTATAACATTTGCTGTGCCTGGCATGTCTTGCAATACCCTTTTTTAATTTTTCCACTAAATTTTAATTTTTTGGGTGCACCATTTTGCCCTCGTACCATGTTTTACTGCCACATGTTCTGTTACTTTTTCCATTTTTGCCCCCTCTTCCCGTAATTATTTATGTTGCAGAAACCTTTGATGATGTGCACACAACATCTTACCGAAGTTTCATCGCAACTGAATGAGTGGTATAAAGGAACATATAGAAGATGAACAAACAAGCAAACATTGGTTTTTATGTTATGGGTTACATGTTGTGATGTTTCTTCTCTTGTGTAATGCTGTTGGCAGGGGGCTCAGTACAGTGTATGTGGAGCTGCTTGTATCACAGTGATGGGTAGTGAGGGTGTGGTTGTTGCAGAACGAAGTGAATGCCATCAAGTGGGACCCTCAGGGCAACCTGCTGGCCTCGTGCTCAGACGACATGACACTGAAGATCTGGTCCATGAAGCAGGATACGTGTGTACATGACCTGCAGGCCCACAGCAAGGAGATCTACACTATCAAGTGGAGTCCCACTGGCCAGGGCACTTCCAACCCCAACATGAACCTTATATTGGCCAGGTACTCTGCTCTGATTTGCTCTACTCTACTCTACACACTACACGTACAGAGCTCGAGTGCCACTACAAGTTCTTTAGTTCTGAACAATGCTGTTTCATTCTTGCAAATGTTAGTGTTATCTTATCTTGACAAAGATAACACTAAGTCAGACATTGCGTAACATAGGTGTTTGTCTGGGCAGTTCCCTCTGCCCCTGCACCAACATCTTCCCCTTAGACCATGGTCCTGGTGAAGGTACTTTCACTGCGACAGTGAGTCTTCCTCATCTCTGCTCTAGGCATGGGTGACCTGAGGCAGAGGTAGGGTGGAGACAGCGTGCATGTGGCTCGCCCCTTTATTCTCTACTTGTCCTCTCGAGAGAGTGTGTAAGTGGCAGCGCAGCAGCATTATATCGCTACCACTTCATTGAGGTAGCCTCCCTGGCAAGCAGCTACGAAATATTTATGACGCTAGTGACTCGCAAGTGTGTCAGGGAGCAGTATTTCTCGATAATAGGACCACACAATAGTGTCGGAGCAGAGACCTGTCTTGGGCGTTGGCTTGCGTCCAGTTTTGGTGGTTAGGAAAAGGGGGTGTTCTTATCTGCTGACAATAAACTGAGTACTGTACTGGTGTAGGTTATTCTAATAGAGACTACTATTTCCTTGAAGCCTGCTTTCATACATTGTCTTGTGTATCATTGTAATTATGGGGAAGGGGGGGCAGATAAACAAGGCACTGTCTCTGGAGAGGAAGTACAGGGCCCCTGGTGGTTGAAGTATAGAAGATAGTTTGGTGCAAGTGGGCTATGGTGCACGTCTGGCTGGTTGCGTGGTGGATTCTGATCAGGTTCTGCGCCTGCTTTGAGTGGTGTGGTGTTAGGCTGGTATTCAGAGTCACTTTTGTGAGGGAAACTACATATTTATTGGAAACTAGATTTTTAAATGATTTGTATGTAGTTTGTGTGTCGCAAGTTCTTTCAAAGTTGCGAGAGGCAAGTACCTCCCCTAGCTGACTCGCAGCCTGTAACTTGATCACTATGACAGACAAGATGGCAGACAGTCTATGGATAATTCCTAGCGATATATCCTCGTTTCTTGGAACATTATTGATCTATAAAATGTGTACGTATGTAGTATAAATGAACTTATATGAAAGTATTAATATATGTATTTATATAAGCTGAATACAGTTGAAACCCTTGTTGATATCATTTAAGGGACCCTGCAAAAATGGTGTTAAAAGTGGGAAATGCAGGAAAAGGTTCTATATGTTACTAAATTGTAATAATTTAACATTAATATAGCCATTTAAAATGTAAAGAAAACCATTTTCATGAAAATAAACTCCCAAACTTGTAAAGCCACACCCAAGAATTACCTATATTTTGTTTTAAAATGTTCAAATTAACTGAGAAATTTAAGAGGTACCATATGTACTCGTGTGTAGTGCGCCCTCGTGTATAGTGTGCACCATGATTTTTACAAGTTCCAGAGGAAAAAATTTATGTGCCTTCTAGCATGTAAAGAAAAACAAGGGAGTAGGAAATAGTGAAGCAGTGAAAGGGAGGCATTGACTTATGGCGCCAAGAGGGGATGGAAGGAAACCTTGGCTTACAACAAAGTCTCTTACAACAAAGAAAAGAGAGATGAAAGATAACATTCACACTGGCTATTCTCCGTTCACTCTTAGTTGAGTTCTGAAGTAAACAAACATCGCAGTATCACTTCCCCGCATCAGCAACTGATAGGCTGAATTTATCTTGCGCGCCAAAGTACTATTTTAAACTGACACATTTCAGTACAATCGGTGCTAAGAAAATAATGGACAAGTGATACCACAGGGGAACGCCGTGCATGTTGTCACTACACAAAAGCAAATATTGATGTTTACAATATTCGATAAAATAGCACTGTTATGTAAGATAAAAAAAAATGAAAGTGTTGTGATTTAGTACTCACCTAATCACTATCTAGCAGTAGTGCTATCCCTTCCAGACTTGAGTCAGACATACCACCACTATCTTCGTCACTACTCTCATCACTGTTACCGAGGGGAACTATAACACTGTCAACTATAATATCACTTATGCCATCCAATTCCCACATTCTTTCCTCTTCTTTAATTACGTGCCGAATACATTCTTTCCACTTTTCAGCAGTAACTTGAGACAAAGCTGTGGCTACCAAATCACGTACCTCGCTTAGCTTGAATGTCTTATTATTACATGCCACATAACCTTTAATCGAACTCCACACCAGTTCAATTGGATTCAGGTTGCAATGATACGGCAGTAGCCTAAGAACAGTGTGTCTGGCTTTTTCGGCGATATTGTCAATCACGTACGCAGTATAAGACGAACACACTGTCTTAACTAAATTCAGTAGCTCGACTTTCACTGATTTTGCACTCACAGAAATATTTTTTAACTGTAACCACTCGATAATATTTTGTTTTCTCCACGAATGATTCGGAACACGATCACACTTAACACTGTGATAGGACGCAATGTCCATAACAACAACACTGTTCTGTTATAATTTAGCCAATGTTTTTCAAACTAATCCCGGAAAATGTCACCGTTCATCTCTTCATGATAATTGCCTGATTCCTTAGACTGAAAAATTAACTCACAGTTTTCCACAAAACCACTATTGCTGCCTATATGAAGTAATATAAGACGCTGCCCTTACCTGTAGGATTTTTCAGTCCTGTAGACAGTCTTGACAGAAAAACTTCTCTCTTGGACTTGACTGTAGCATCCGTCCAAGACTTGGTTGTTGCATCCCCTTCATTTACCAAGGTTTCATCTAAATAGTAAATTTTACTTCCTTGTTGCCGGTAACCACGGATTTTGTCTAAATAATTTAGTCGCCATAGTGAAATGTCGTCCGTATCAATTATTAAATTTTTTTTGTCATTTTACGCCTAATAGCGGACTTCACAAAATCATCACATGTTTCCAGATTAGGATGCACACGTTTCCATTTCTTTCCAGGTGTTGTTAATGAGCACGAAGTACACTGCTCTTCAAAACACCAGTAAATTCCGCAGTTAAACTCGTGATATCGTTCACACGACAATATTCATCATAATATTTTTCTCTACGCTTTTCAAAGGCTTTCCCCTTTCATGCTTTACAGAATTCGGTCTGGCTTCAGCCGTGCTGACGGACAAAAATATGACCGTGCACGTGCGGATCCAAACTACAACTAGCGCCGAGCAGCAGTTGTTAGGTAAATCATGCATCAACTGTACACACATGTCATCTGCTAACATAATTGTAATCAAATACTTACTAACACATTAATCTGTGTTGCGAACAAATTGTATATGATATAATGTTGTATAACAACAATCGTTAGTAAATAGGCAGGGTAAATATATTTATAATCAGTATAATCAGTAGTTAGCTGTCGGCAGCCAATGAAAATGTTTGTTTACAAACTGCTTTGTGTATTTCAAAACTCAACTAAGAGTGAATGGAGAATAGAGAGTGCCAACAGAGCCGGGTGGGTGGGTGTGGCGTATGGCTTGCCTCCCACTTGCTTCCCTTGTCCGGCAGCTAACATCTGTAAATGGCCTTCCAAGTTCGCTTGTTGCCTGCCAGCCAGCCAGCACGCTAGCCCACTCCCTCCCCTCTTGCTTTGCTGTGCCTAGCACTTTCCCCTTCGTCCAACCTAGCTCAGGAATGTGGCTTGGGGTGGCGACAAGCTGGAGACTGTGTGGCCCCAACCACTACCCTGCCACTCTGCCTCGCCTTCTCTCTCCCATTGAGGAAGGGGGAGAGAGTACAGTGTCAATTTTTTTTCTTCCTTTCTTTCTCTACAGAAAAATAACTGATCACCGCGAGACGTTAAAATTAACTTATATTGCTTCCGCCCGCCACCTACTAACTTTTGTTTCTGCCACGTCAAGTTGTCGAGCAGCAAACTTCGTAACTGACAGTTAAAGCTAGTAAACTTCTTTTTGTAACACACCTCACTGTAAGAATTTGCTTTCACTTTTTCAGTCATAAGAGCACCCGAAGTTTTTGTTGACATTGATGCCCTGAATTCAGTGTGATTACGATGCACACTACTGAAAATCCTCTCTGTACAAGCATTACTGTGACGTACAGTCAAAAGAGCCAACATTATTTTTGGCAGAACTTCGAATTTCAGTTGACCACTTGCATTTTTTACTTTAGAAATTTGACTCAGCTAACATCCATTCTTGGTTCACTAAGGCTGTCAACAGGAAAATCTTCACATTGATACAGAGCAAACTGTTGTTCCAGCACATCCAACTCTGAGACATTTATAATGTGTGGAAACAGCTCAATGAAGTACTGAAGAGATGAATAAGAAACAGATGTTCTTAGAGAAACAACACAGATTTCAACATGTTGAAGAAATTCATCATTTAAAGGAAACTTATTCAATATGTAACTGCATGCAGTAACATAAAAATCACGCACAGAAGAATAAAACTGCTGGATGTTAACTTGGTTTGCAGATTCTTTCAATTGTGACCGACACTTGGAACCAACAACCAAGTCAGTGTCATCTTTCTGATGTTTCCTTTTCTTAAAGTTGACATCTGTTACTGAAGTTGAGGCCAACTGTAGAGCAGAAGGTTTGACAAATCTAACAGTTAAATCTTTGAGAAGATCTAGCGATTTCCATCGTGACATGTGAATGGCTAGAGCCTCTTGCTGTAAAAATATATTTACAACATTGAAAATGGGGAGTGTGCTTTCAAGGAACAAACAAAATACATAGCTGTGTCAAAGGGTTCAGTATCTATGATTTGAAGTTGTCAAACTGAGTGGTGTTAGCATGAAGCCGACCGTCTGGTTCACAAAACAATAATTTTAAGGGGTCCCACTGTTCTAAAATTGTCTGGACACATTCTAGCAGTGAAAGCCACCTGGTGCTGACACATTTCAAAACTTTGTGAGATTTAGTCTCGCAGAGTTCTTGATATACCCTCAAAGTGTTTAACCTTTTACTACTTTTATCCAAAAAGGAAAACACTTGAACCAAAAATGGTTCAATGTTAACACAGAGCTGAGATGAAGCTTTCTGTGCAGCCAAATGGATTAAATGACAAGAACAGCCCTGAAGGCTCATAGACGGATTTGTTTCCTTGCAAAATGAGAAAACACCTTTGTTTACACCAACCATTGTATTTGCATTATCAGATGAAAGTGCAACACAGTCTTTCCAACAGATCCCCAAGGAAATAAGTTCTGTATCTAGAACAGAAAAAATATCTTGACCTGTGTTGTCTGTGCATTCCAGTAATGACAACAGAAGAGTGCAAACTTTCCCTTGTTGAACATTAAAAAATGAAACAACTACAGGATATAACTTAACAGCATTATTGTCTGTGCTGCCATCAGTTGACAAAGAAAAGGTACAAATCTGCAACACAGAAGCAATTTCTTCTTTGGTCTGAATCAACATATGTTGAACTAGGGCAGACGTTTTTGTCCTAGCACAACCATATTTTTTTGCAATCGCGGAGTCGGGAAACATTGCCCTAAAAAGATGGGCGGCATGGTCAGAAACAGCGAGTGGAATGAAATGCTCTATTAGAAAAGCGGTAAACATCAGTTCCGCATTTGTTGTTTAATTTTCCACCTTATTTACAAAAAAAGATGAAATAGGTCTGTGAACAGATTGGACATTAAAATAACCTTGATGTTTCTTTGACTCAATAACACGCCGGCAATTGTCGCGTCCCTCATGTGCGATGACAAAAGCACAGCTGCAACTTCACAATAAACGTGATTCTCTGATAATTTTGACGGCCCAAGGCATAATTACTCTTTCATGTAATTATCGCGATATTTCTGTATCACCTTCGCCTTCTTGCTCACAGATGCACACGGATCTATAGCACGTTTCATTTCAACACACAATGCACAAGCACAATGGTGTCAACCGTCAATGGCGTGGTCACGCACTTCGTATGTACAGTGTTGCCACAATTTTCTTGTTTACAGTACCGAAATTATGGCATTTTTTTAAAGATAATGTCGAAACTCTTGGATTCATGTGCAAGTATTCTTTACGAGTGCGATAACTACCGCACAGCATTAGGAGTAGCAAGCAATTATTTTTAATCTAGTAAGAGAACTACGGTACAGGAAATGAAAATCCCCATAAAATGTACCATAAAAAAATATACGTGGCGCGGAAAACACAATTTTAAAGCTAATTTCTGTAATTAGCATAAGACATTCGTAATCAGGTAACTCGGCAGTAAAATCAGTAATAATTACGGACAATCCGTAATAGTTGGCAGCACTGCAGTGAGAACATTCTGTCTCTGCCTCCCACTCTTGACACCCCTCAGTTTACAATTACAACTCTGCCTTCTCTTCTCCCCCCCCCCCTTCCTTTCTCTCCCAGGCCATCCCACCTGTCTTTTTTTCCACGTAGTTTTTTTCTATTTTCCGTGTATGGCATGCACCCCTGAATTTTTTTCAATCATTTTGGAATAAAATTATGCATGATACACGAGTAAATACTGTAAATATTTAATACATATGAGCTGCAATGACCAATCATCAAGGTTATGTCTTTGTTTGAAGCAGTTGAACCAACCAACCATTTGAGACACAAAAATTGTCAGTTTACAGTTTGCTGGCTATGATTTGTGCTTTGAAATGTGTTCTTGTGAAATGCTAGTCATTTAGTTCTGTAGGAAATTTTAGTGCTTGAATAAATTGGAAATTATTTTGCCATTTTGCTTTAATGATACTGAAATACCACAAAAATTATCACCAGAACTTTAACTTCATGTTACCCGAGTTAGTAAACAAAGCAACCATAGATGCATGTATACTGATAAATGTGAAGAGCCAGTTGTGCTATCTCGTGAGCCAGAGCAGCTTGGTGCAACTTCGTTAAGTTGTGAACAGCCAGTGGTGTTATTATGCTATCGAGAGCCTCTTAGTGCAAGTTTCGCACAGCCAGTGGTGCTGTCATGTGACGCGGCAGTTGTTGTCAAGGATGCAGGGGAATGATGAAGGGCTGGGATAGCTCCTTTTTCCAGGCAGCCAGCTTCTATTAGCGGCAATAGTTGTACCAAAGACGAGTGATGAAGATAACTACTACCACAGAACTTTTATTTGTTTTTGTTGTAGAAGTGGTGATGATGACGATGATGTTGATAGTGCCTGGATAGCAGTGGTGTTATTAAGAGAGAATTAACAAAGAATAAATAAGAAAAAATATCCACCTTAATCTTTTATTGATCTCTCATCAGTAGAACTTAACAATTGACACTAGCGGCTATACGTTCCGATACTGTGCCAGAATTCCATGGCTGTTATGTCGCAAGTGCTCGCCCAGGTTTATATTGTTAAGAGGGTGGATATTAGAGATTTTCTGAAGAGAGAAGGGTCCAAAAAAAATAAAGATAGCGTGAATAAACAGGAACTGGTAAAGCCTCCACCAGCGCCCCTCAGTGGACTTACCTCCACGACCCCGTCCTCAACGAGGTAGAGTAGGTAAACCTAGGCGGGCACATAAACGTGAATACATGCGACCAACAGCCAC
>PNEQ01100277.1:0-12862 GCA_003012365.1 Medauroidea extradentata | reverse complement strand
ATTACACAAGCTTTATATTTAAGAGTGATTCTGTTGGGATTCTCTTTATTTCATAAATTGGGAGGACAAACATTTTAAAGTCTTTCATGAGACTTGTTGCTGTATATACATATCACACCTAAGCCTATCTCAGTGAACATTGAACTCGCAATCATCTAGGCCTACTTAATTTTATTGCAGTTCAGTTGTACGAAAGTCATTTGTATTCACTATACATTAGCACTGAATTATTTAGAAATTATCAACATATCACGATTTGATGATTTATGACTTGCTGAAAGACGCAACCCACATGTACATTAGGTAGTAGGCCTAGACTCTCAAATATCGTGCCATACAAGTAAAAATAACTTACGTGAATTTCAAAACTAGGTCACTCAAATATGTAATACTACAAATATAAATTGTATACACAATTTTTGCTCTGATCGCGTCACACGTCTGTCATTTTAGGCCCTCTATTTTTCATTAGCACATATATTATGTAAAATCTGATTACAGACGAAAACCACTCTGATGTGTTCCAATTGTGTTACAAAAATGCTGCTCTCCATAAATATAGTACTTAATTATTCACGAACAATCTCATTCAACAAAAATTAACACATCATCCACTACACTGAAAGAACCACAACAGTATGAAAATTTATTTTCACACTTCAAAACACAACTACGACATTGCAATGAAAATTTTGTAACAACTTTCCTTCATAATTTGATATGAACCTATACTTCTTACATCCTTGTTTAGTCACGAGAAGACTACACAATTTGAGGTTACGAAAAATTTCATCAAAACATTACTTTTAGCGCGAGAAATGTTCACTGCTACATGGAAGCATGTAAGCACGCAGGTGTGCAGACAGCTTTTGCCATCCAAGTGGCAGTGAGAATTCTACTACAAATTTTCTGATTGGCTTGTGTAAGTTGGAGAGGGGAGGCAGTTGCGCCGAGCCAAAATAGACTCCGCCATCTGCGTCTTGCTTTTTCGAGTATGTTTAATTCCAACTACAAGTAGAGGTGCAGGTGCAGAGCAGATTTCCTTGCATTGCGCTGCGTCGGTGCAAAACGCAAGTGGTGATATTTAATTGGCCACCAGTAACCAGTGGTGGTCACGTCGACGGACTAAGACCGTGATCACCACGATCACAGCAGCGAAAGTTTGATTTCTACCAAGTTGCCGTGCATATCTATGAAAAGGTGTTTCACGCTGTTTATTTACGTTTAATGCAGTGTCGTTTATTTACGTAAAATGTTTGCTGTGGGGAAGTTAATAATTCTTATTTTCGTTAATTAAAGAAACGAAAAATATTGTGAATCCTTACCGATGTCGCAAAGAGTGGGAACATGAATTAAAATGGCTAAAACGTTGGGAAATATAAATTTCAGCTGTTTGTGTAGTCTGCAATTCCGAATTTAACGAGACCAATGTGTGGATCCAAGGTATTCGTTGAGATGAAATTACGACGGTTTATACTACGACATTATGCATCCCTAATACAGTATTGTGACCTTGTAAACATATTTGTAAGCACGAAGCAGTTAAAATGAGTGTACTATGGTTAAACTTTTTTTACCACTGATACTTTTATTTGGTTATATAACTAGATGGTTGAACATGTTCAGAATTTCTATACTACTATTCTACGAATGTTTACAAATGTGAAACACACAGGAAGGTTCACTGTTAATTTTCCAAAATTAGTTTAAAAAATGATTAGTCCCTGAATACATTAGCGTTACATTATTTCCTACACACAAAGATCTAATTTTTCATAGTATTATAATATTTTACTACATATTAATTTAGCTTTAACATTTCTGTAGTTAAATTCTTCCAAAAGTATTGCAGAAAAGTACTTTTTCTTTTTATCTTTGTACATGTAGGGAAGAAGTCAACTAGATCAGCTGTGCAATCTGTAGTAAGCACTTGTTTAAAAACAATTTTGTGATTTCTTACTAACAATATAATAAAATAAGAAAACTGAGAAGAAAAAGCAGTATACTGCTGTAAGAACAGGTACAATGTAACAAAAACATATATGTTTTAAGAATGTTCATGGTTATCAAGAAAAACTTAAATTTTTTATGCTTATAATAATAAAGCAAAGTACATTTCTATATCTCCATGTAAATCCAAGATTATGCTCTGGCAAATGTATACAAAATTTAGGAGAAATAGTATTCGAAAAATATTCAAAAGTTATTTGAAAAAATTAATATTCATTCGAAAGCTATTCGAAACCCTAAAACCACTATTCGCCCACCCCTAGACTTACAACATTCTTGATGCTATCTAGAATATTGCGGAATCATGGGATGAAGTAAATCAGACAACCCTACATTGTGTGTGGAATAAACTGTGCCCTGAACTGGTTGGCGACTTCAAAGGTTTCACTGAAGAAGATCAGACAACCAAGACAAACTGTGAGTTGGAACATTTTCAGCAAGCAACGGAAATGTGTGTTGAGCTAGCAAAACAGTTAGAACTTGAAGTGGATGCAAGTGACATTAATGAGTTTCTCCCGTGTCACGTTGAAGAGCTCACTAATGAAGATCTGATTCAGTTGGAAGAATTCCGACAATCGGAAGAAAATAAGTCAACCGAGCCGCCACAGACTGAAGAAAAGAAATTTACAAAGAAGTGGTTGGCAGAACTTTTTAATTTGTTAGACACTGCACTATTAAAATTAGAAGCCATGGTTGCAGACAGTGAACGGTTTGAGAATGTACGTCGACGTTTATGTAGTGACATGTCAAGCTACAAAGCCATTTATGAACAAAAAAAAACTATTGACAACACAGTCTACTCTTGGCAGGTTTGTGAAATGCTGTTCGCAGAACATCGCAGATGATCCCGATGATCCTCAACCTTCTACGTCTGGGGAGAGACAGGTAGAAGTCTCTGCACAGAAAGCTCTCGGTCTACCACCATCCCCTACAAGTGTCGACACTTTCCCTTCGCCGTAGCCTGTCCCCTACCATCAGTGCGAGAGAGACAGAAGGAGACTACAGACTAGCAGGCAGCCACCAGCCAGCTGCTGTGACGGGACTTCCCGCTTTCCCGTGCTCCAATGTAAACAAACATGTCGTGACCGTGGACACAAATTAAATTGAAAGTGTATTTTTTTAGAAATGTTTTTATGTGTAACATATTATTATTGTTTGATGTCCATCTATCTTCTGGTGTGCGTCAGAGTTAAAAAATAATGTGTAGGTGAGTTTAATTATGATTGAACAGTAAGTCAGATAGCAGTTGCACATGTTTTTAATTGTTTTTTTAATTTGATGTAACAAATTTGTTCTTATGTGATTAACTACACAGATGTTTGTATTTTGTGTACAATAAGTTAGATAACAGTTGCATCCACTAAATTTTTTTACAATTTGATTTAACGAATTTGTTCTCATGTGATTAAACATGGATATTTTTAACATTAAAACAGTGTGCGTTGGAGTTCAAATATACAATTATGTGCAGATTTGTTTACATATTTTTGTGGACAGTAAGTTAGGTAGCAGTTACACGAGTTTAATTTTTTTCGTTTCATATAACAAGTTTGTATTTACATGATTAGTACATGTATTATTACATATGTATTTACATCAAAACTAAGGCCTTCATATTATTCAAACATATTCTTTACAGTAGTATTATGGGTACAATTACTCCCGTTTATTTAGAAGTGTATAATACTTAAGGGGGAAAGTGCGCCGATACTTTGTACGTATTTTCCTTATATATTCGTTATATCAACATTACAAGTAACTGTGTGAGAGGGCACACAATATAATTACTACGGAACCAGCCCAAAAACTCGGAACGAGTCTTGTGAAAATTACTTATAACGAATATATACTGAAAATATGTCACTTCCGCGCACCCACGCCATAAGTTCAACTCAAATCCGACTTATGTAAAGTTACGACTCACGTAGGCGACGTAAGAACGTAACCCTTACGTAAGTCGGGGGATGCCTGTGTGTGTATATATATATATAAAGACATTACTTGATGTATAAGTAATGTATGTGTACTGGTTACAATAGTTAAGTCTGTTTTTAACTAGAAGTGTTATTATTGAACAGTTTTTCTAATGGGGGCAAGTTACAAACTAAAGATGTATTTTGGACATATGCCATTGCAGCAAGTGGTGTACATATGTTCAAAATATTTAGTTTGTACCTAGGAGAACTGTTGCGCACAAACTGCTTAAGAATAAGTAACACACAGTATCACTGGAAAAAATTATATTTTATAATCAGAGATGTACCGTACATTTTTTATTTAATACACATAGTGTACCAGGGTCTTGTACCATGATACGTTCACCCTTGTATGTGTGTGAGAGTTTGGTGAGCTCTTAACATCGAGGTCTTCAGCGCTGGTGAGGAGTGACATGATGTGAGTATGGAGCTGCACTGGAATGGAAGGGTTGGGTAAATGGGAGATCCTCGAGAAAACCGACCTACCAACGGCATCGCCCGGCACGATTCCCACATGCGAAAATCCGGGGATAGACCCAGCCAGGAATCGAACCCGGATCTCCTTGGTGTTCACCCTTATATGCAAAAATAAATACCTCTACAGTAAAATCCTCACTCCGTGACGAGGTTGGCAGTCGTTTATACATTGTAATGCCGTAGAGGGAATACAGGGCCATTTTTACGTGTCTGCCACCAGGCAGCTGGGAAAAGGTGGCACTGTCACTCCAAGCTGCATCTAAAGATGTTTATATGATAGGTGTGGACCCTTGGTACTACTTGATCTGGGCAGCGTGTCAATTATTCGAGGGAAGAGAACGTATGTACTTAGCTGTGACTAGGGTTATAAAATTTTCAGAAGAATTGGTGAAAGGAAAAAAAAACTATTGTTTCCCAAATTTTCCAGAAAAATTTCTTTATTCTGAACATTACTTATTATGGAGCGTCTCATGCTTAGATTGCAGTACAAGGTTATATGGACATTTTCTCTCTCTTTCCAATGCACGGTAACTGTCTCAAGCACTGTTCGTATTTCGGCGAGCACTATTGCCAAAAATCCTAAAATTTTCACCTTGTAACTTTGATCTTAATATTTTTTCACATTGCACAGCATCGAAACAAGCATCGGGGGATATAGTTAGTTCATAATTTACATCATTTTAAGGAGTTAAAAATATTAAAAAACAAATATTTTTAACTTTGTGCTGTTTTCCTACATTCATAAATATATCACATAACTAACTAATCAAAAGCAAAATCGTATCCATATTTTTATGGTGTGTAATTTCATACATCTGGACGCCAACGGAGAAATCTGAAGGCTAACTTTTTACGACAGTTGTACAGAAATTTTTTTAACGTTATGTGCGCTTTCTAACAAACTAAAACATCAAAAAGTTAGCCAGTGAGAAACTTTTTTACCATTCAAACTATATGCGGGATGAAAGCGAGAAAGTTGTTCATAAGCTAAATCTATTTTTAAAAGCAACCTCATATCAATGGCTTTATCCGTTTGCCCTACAAATTCAACAGTTGACTGTCGCTCAAAAAGCTAGGTGCTAAAAAGAAAAAAAATGTTCCATTATCTTTGCTGACTATGAGGTTACGTCTGGAAAAGTTAATAAATAAGATACACGCTTGCTTTAGTCAGCAGTTTTCTTCGTCCCATGTCCTAAACTGATTCAAAAGTGAAACTACAGTTTCTTGCAGCAGAACAATTCTTCATGTATTGTGACTTTATTTCAAAACAAAATTTTGTGTGTGTAAATTTTTGTTAACATTTATTTGTATGGAAGGCTAAACAATAAAAAGTTTTAATACAGGTAGGCTATGCAAAAGGGAGCGAAATATTGTATTGATGTTATTCCTGTAACAAGATGAATCAGGATGTTCCAAAGAAACAATTTATGCTAATAGGAAGAAACAATAGCAACACAGTACTTCAAACAAACATGAAATGTTGAAATCATAAAGGGAAGACAAACAATAAACAATTCCTTTAAACATATCTCTAATATTAGTATGGTAAATATTTTTAAATTCTAAACTAGAGCAAATATAACAATAAAACTCATACAGTTTGTTTATAAGATTTTACTACATCGTTTTATTTTTCTTTCCTTGACAAAAAATTTACCTGGTATCAGTAAGTTTTTTGACTCACAAAAATTTGTACCTTCATCTTTATGGATAAGTATTGAAAAAATAAATAATATATACTAAAACAATTTTAAACAATACAGGTAACCATATCGTATTATATATGCTCTCGTTTAGGCTTAAGATATAATTATCAAAGGAGTAGTGGAAATGAGTGATACGCCTAAGTTGACATCACGGCAGAACATTAATGTACTCTCTTATGTTTGATAACCGAGCATGGTGGAGCAGTAATTAAACACTCGCCTCACATTCAGGAGGACCAGGCTTCGATATCTGGCTCCGACCAAACCTGATTCCTGTTTTCCAGGGTCTTCCTAAATCACTCCAGGCGAATGCTCGGAATGTTCCTTTACAAAGACCTTCGCCGACTTCTTCCCCATTTCCCCTATTGTTCCTCTAAAGCCTTGTACTGTTCCAGGACATGTAAAAACATCCAAATAAATAACATACCCCTCTCCCACTTCAAATTTATAGCAGACAATAACATTGTAAAAAAACAAACATTTACGTCTGGAAAAAACCCGGCAAATCGTGAAGTTGATAAACGTCAAACAACAGCAAGTACACCACTTAGCCAGTTGATACAAGCAGCAAGATAATTAATAATTATCTTAGGGTGTTACTTGTGAATTTGAACTACAAAGGGTTTTTTATTGTAGGCTAATTGAAACTCATTTCCTGGCAGAGATTTAAGTTGTGTATGACATGTATGTGTGTGACAACTATTTCTGTTTAATCCATGTGCATATTGTTTATTTTACTGCACCAACTTTATTGTGGTTCTTTTTGAAACTTTAGGTTTGTTTTACTCGCGCTTGACCCAGCGTCTCTCGCGTCTCCCTGGAGTTGGTGGAGTTGGAATAATGTTGACTCAGGTCAGAGGGAGTTGTACTCTTAAAGGACGAAGAAAAACGCTTTAGTGCGTGCGTGCATTTATTTTTGTGATGGCCGAACTAGCAGAAGTTATCGGGAATATAAAAGAAAATGAAGAATCATCATGTACGAAATAAATAATTACATTCTACTGTAAATAACACCAATCCTTCATCATCGGCTATAATATTTTCATCATTTTCCAATGTTGCTTGGAATAATAAGTTATTTCTCATTCACATCACAACGAACGTTAACAGATCACGATGTAGCAGACTGGCCCGAAAACGTCTAGCAGACGATTTGCCCCCACAACTCTACCTCGCGAGGTGGAGCGGCGGGAGCATGACCTACTTGACCTGGAGGCGCTTGACCTTGCGAGTAAAATGGACCCCCGCCATATTGTTTCCGGCAAGTAAAACGCCTAGGAGTGCCCCGGGAGCTGAAAGAGCAAAAAGAGACGCCAGGTCACTGCGAGTAAAACAAACCTACTGTGTTACATTTACTATTTTCCGTTCACTCTAAGTTGAGTTTTAAGATAAACAAACAAGTTCATTGGCTGCCGACCGCCGTGCACTGTGATGTTGCATAAGAAATAGCCTAGTTCTTTGTTATCTGTCGTGTACATATAAATTTACTATTCCAGCACTTAATAAGAGAGTTTTATTAACAAATATCTAAAATATACAGACGTTGCAAACACAATATACGACTCTATATGTTTATTACTATAATTATGGTTAGCGGACGACACGTCCGTACAGTTGGTTCACGAGTTATTTAACGACTGACGTACTGTTAAACGTACGCGTTTCTTGGGACACTTGCCTGGGACACTTGCCATTATTTAGAGATTTACGATACTCTGGAAGTACCAAAAGTTTAGTTCAGTAATAATACACAACAGTAAAAATAAGTCAGAAATATCACAATCAGATGTGTTATATTTTTTTAAAAGTATTTTTGGACATTAACGCGTCAATGTTGTGGCTACTGCGAATGGTTTCTCCGAGTATCCATTTTCCGTTCCAGTTCGTACGAACCAAAATTCCTTGATCTATTTCGATCCATTCCCACGTCTGTTTACGTTTACATCTCATGCGGGTTAGGTTATGTGACGCTGGACATGAACAGTGAAAATGTGTTGCATGGTTTTCGAAACGTGGATATGTCTTCATTACTAAACAAACTGCGGTGATGTTTATCAGGCAAGAATAAAAATCTCGCATAACATTCTTTACAATAAAAAAAAAACAAATATGTGTCGTGAATTATCGACAGAGTGTTTGGTGATATATAAAATGTAATTTTTCCAAAACAAAGTACAAAATTATCCAGGAGGGCTTTAACGTAAGTTCAATCACATTTTGTTGACAACTTTTTTCTGCATGTAGTACCAAATTTTCGTTACGGTAGTACCAGAATATTTGAAGACGATCGTTAGTCATGGCTTGATAATTACAATTAAATTTTGAAATATACTGTAATTGCACATTATGTCAATATTTTTATCAAATTTTTATGTAATTTTTGTTTCCGTATGTCGATAACACGTACGAAATTTTCACGCAGTATTGTGTTAATATATAGGGCGTTGTTGTTTCCTATGATGCCGACTGTACACAGTTTTGTCGGTTGTAAATAGTACATCGGCGCGCTGCACAAATTCATCCAATTACAAGCTAGCGAAGTGCAATAATATTACGTTATTTGTTTACTTCAGAACTCAACTTAGAGTGAACGGAGAATAATTATTATATTATTTTTGTGGTACTGGTAGGGTGCTATGTGTAACTGTAGATAGGCCCGATTGTAAATACATTAAACATCCAGATTTTTAATTCAGAAAGGGTAACATTATTTTTATTGCTTTTTTTTTTTTTTTTTTTTCAGTAATTTTTCACATTGATGAAAAAAATACAATTTTCCCCATTTTCACATCAATGGAAAAAAAAATCAATTTTCCCTATTTTTTTCGTTTTTTTTCTTCTGAAGCTTCGGAACCCTAGCTTTGACACAGAAAACATTTGAATAACTTGAAATCCACTCGCTGTGTCCAGTTGAGGAGATAATAACACAGGCCCACAATGGCAACAACATTTAATAACAGTTCTGATTGCTAGTGTACCTACATCACCCTCACCACAATGATCTACTGTGGACTGACCACTAACATACCAGTGTAATTTCTTAATGGTGTTTCTGTTACAGCTAAGACTCCTAACTGGATGTGGGATGTCAGGGCCTATTCATCGTACATTTATGAAAGAAAAACTACTGGATCACACTCAACACACATTTTACTTACATCAAACCTGTACACATGTTAGTAAATCCTGTAATTTACATAAGACTGCCTCCAACTACTTCTCAGATAAATTAGGTTGCATACTTTAGACTAGAGCAACGTCACATGTATCACAACAAACTTACTCAACAGACATACCTCTTGAAACAGTTACAACTGATAATAATGCAACAATACTAATGATGCAATGATTACTGTGAGCTTAAAGGTTTACTTAATGTTAATGCACCGCAGTAACCACATCACCCTACTGAGTAACAACTTATTATTACCATGAGTAGTTTCTGTATTTTATTACTACCTTACTAAATTTTAAGTCTCATTTTTAATTCAAACGAAAATAAAGTGCCAGTGCAAACAGAAGGTGTTGAGAGTTCTACTTGCTCAGTAAGTGTAGGCAACCCATCCCACTGACCATCGCCAACTGACTTCTGACTGCCTGAAAACTGAATCAATAATGATCTCTAAATCCCTGTTTCGCTATGCTTTTATAGCAAACCATTGATGTCACGAGGTCAAGCCAATGGCTCGGGTACCCTCCTCCGTGACTTGCGGTGGCCGTGGATATGACCTCTTGCACATTCTGTACACAGTTTGTGCCCGTTTCAGGCAACACACACAGACGGGTAAACAATAATGCCCCGTCAAACGGGTCCGTCCCGAATTGGGGTTCACAGACAATTCCAAATCACACTAAGACACATATAGACAACACAGGGTAAGTGTCCCAACTTGAGAGAAATACAAAATCATGTTTTACAAATGTGATGCGTGTATTGTACGAATATTACAGACTTGCGTGCAGTTACAATTACAATAATTGGAAAGTTTTATAGACTAAGAATAGATCAATAAAATTACGAGAGAACAATGAAATTCAACAACGTAGTTACCAACAATTAAAAGCTCCACTGCTCGTGCCACATCGACACAACGCCAGCCACGCACAACGAAAAGAAAAGGAAAACTGAATGAAGCTAATGGGGGATAACACGCAACTTACCGAACTGGAAGCGAACCTCCAGAATGTGCGACCGAACAAAATACAACAGACGAAACACTTACTAAAGTATGTGTTCCGTAGCTGAAGAATGCAACAAAATAATAAAAGAATTCGCAGCCAACAAACACCATCAAACAGCACATGAAACCTAACAGAACACTTAAGCCCACAGAAACAGTAAGCCATCAGGAACCCCAGTTATTCCGTATGTTCGAGGCCTTTCTGAAAAAATAGGACGTCTAGGAAACTAACATGGACTTCGAACAGCATTCCGATCTAAAGCAACCATTAAAAGTATGGTTACCAGGGTGAAACCAGCCACAGAAAAACTACAAACACACAACTGTGTATATCAGATACCCTGCGAATGTGGCCATATGTACATTAGAGAAACTGGCAGACCTCTATCAAACCGCATTAGAGAACATAAAAACAATTGCAAAAAAGGCGAAACCCAAAAATCTAGACTGGCCGAACATGCATGGGAAAATAGCCACAAAATCCTTTGGGAAGCCTCTAAACCACTTACACAGGAAACTGACAAAATTAAAAGAAAAATAAAAGAATAAGCCTTTATTATTAGTGTGAGGCGGTCCACCCACCACTTAGGCCTTTATTATTTCATGTCTTGTTTTTATTTTATTATTTCCTTATGTTGACTTATTGAATTTGCTATTATCTATTGAATTATTTCGGGTATGGTTGACAGGAGTTTGGTAAGGTATTGTTTGACATTTTATCTGTATCAGTTTCGAAATTGTTAGGTTTTATGTGTATTTAATTTGGTTTGTTTAGGCTGAGGCCACTTTGTGTTTTAATTTAAATTTAATATTATCACTTGCAGCTTAACTGTTATTGTATTGTAACTCAGGGCTTTGTGTATTGTGGGCTAGTATAGTTGGATGGCACAGGTGTGCCTACCCAGTTCCAAGAATAGCTATATTTAGATTTTGAACTGTTTTCTAATACTTTTACTTTTCACAAAGTACACGTGCGCCGCCGCTCGTTGAGTGTGCGAGAGAGACAGAAATACGTATGTTTGCGTGGGCTGGCTTGGGCCAATGAAAGGACACGTAGTTCAAATTTATTTAAAATTATTATGTAATTACGGTTTTCAGAAGATTATTTCACGTTAAAAGATGTTTAAAAGTATAAAGGTCTGTAATTTATTATTATATTTAACTTAGTATTAATTTTCTGTTACGTTTTTACTGTGATGCACTGGGTGGCCGCTAGAGGTGCTACAGTGAGAGAGCAAGCTTCGCGGGGTCAGCCATCTTCATCTTGACTGGTTGTTTGAGCGTGGTGAGAGATGGTTGTGCGGGACGTGTTGACTTGGAGTGATAGAGGTGGTGGAACAGCCATGGGAACTTATTAGTTTTCATCATTTTCATTAATTTTTCTTCCTTTTTGTGTTGCGTGACATAATAATATGAAGAGTGTTTTTTTTATTTATTTTGGCCTTTGGCAACTGTTCTCTCCCGGGAGCGTCGATTTCTAAGTTTTTTGACAATTATGTGAAGTAGAAATTTATGTTTTGTAACAAAACTGTTTGGTGCAGGATTTTAAGTTAATTAATAAAAACAGTCACGTCAACAAGCTTCAAGTTATTTAAGTAGACTACAGCAAAACCACTATACGATCACAACTGGCCACGTGAGAGGATAAGTCAATAATAATGAAAGCTTCATTCATCTTTATGTCAGCCGACCCATCACATTTTTGGTGCCGTGACCAGGAGTTGTGGTCAACAACGGCAAAGTTATCTTCATTCAGTTAGCGCCGGATGCGCTACATTTCTGGTGCCGTGACCACGATATTTGGTCCAATGAAGTAGGTATCATCTTCAGTCTGCGAAACGCGCTACATTTTTGGTGCCGTGATCAGGATGTGTGGTTAACGATGACGGCAAAGTAGCTTATTTCTTCAGCAGATGCGTTACATTAGCAATAGCAATATTTTCAGTCAACAGAGCATTGAATTAAAAAATATGTGGATCCCATTGATTAAAAGAGAAACAAATTTGCAGCATAAAATAAAAATAAACACTCAACCCACCACAACCAATCAGAGTCAATACATGATGCACGACCAATCAGGAGACAGCTCGTCTCCCGTTGGCTGAGCACGATAAGGGGCTTTACCCTATATAAACCCATGGTTTTTCCAGTCTCCTCATCGGAGGCACTCACACACCAGAAAGGTGAGAGTTCTGTTCCGACAGCCGCAGTGTGCACATCGTGCTCACTGTCTTCTAGTCTACCAGACCTGCTTCAGTGGCCTATCTGTGTGTTGGAAACGTAACCGTGCCAACTAAGACACACAGTGTAGGTGGTGTTTGAGCACAAACGCACAGAGTAACCTTCTCACCGCGCCATCTTGATTTGCACTGCCTTCCTTACAGTATGGCGGATAGGCGCCAAGTTCAAACCCACATTAGTACGAAGCACAATATGTACAGAGTAGTACCAACATGGCAGTCGGGAGACCAGTTCCGAACATGTACAAACTTACAACAAATATTATTTACAT
>PNEQ01100253.1:0-28798 GCA_003012365.1 Medauroidea extradentata | reverse complement strand
GATACAAGAGGACTGCTGCGGCGGGCCGACAGGCGAAGAGGAGGTGCGCGACGGGAGTCGAACAGAAGACCTCAAGAGTGAAGACAGCGGTGCACTCGGGGTGCTGCGCAGCACATGGTGAGCCATCACCACTTCGGACTGATAAGGTTATACATTGTCATTGTTAGAAATACTGTTTATTGGAGATATGACTGAATTTTATTGTGACTTATAGTGTTTAATTAATTGATGGTAGACTTTTCTTGTGCTTTAATTGTCAAAATTAATTAACGTGTCTGTGACACAGAAGTAATTGTGTGCATAACTAATTGTGTTGTGAGAGTTCTAGTTGATTACTGTTTTGTGTATTTCATAGCTTTGTGAGCTATTAAATCCAGTACTTAATTTAACTCTTTTATTTGTAATTATAGACCTCTATCCCAAAGAACTCATGGGAATTGCCCACATATAAAGTTTGTGTTCTCAAACTTGTAACAGTATGTTACAATGTGTATGCGGAACTAACAAGTAACAGTGACGGTAGTACCACAGGAATAAAGAGCAATTAAGTATGTTACAATGTGTATGCAGAACTGACAAGTAACAGTGACGGTGGTAACACAGGAATAAAAAGCAATTAATATGTTACAAATTGCATGTAGCACTGACAAGTAACAGTGACTGCAGAAACAAAGGGATTAAATGCAATAAAAATGTTACAATGTATATGTAGTACTGACATGTAACATTGACTGCCTTAACACAGGAATTAAGTTCAATAAAGTATGTTACAATGTGTATGCAGAACTGACAAGTAACAGTGATGGTGATAACACAGGAATAAATAGCAATAAAATGTTACAATGTGTATGTAGTACTGACATGTAACAGTGACTGCCTTAACATAGGAATAAAGAGCTATAAAGTATATTACAATGTGTATGCAGAACTGACAATAACAGTGACGGTGGTAACACAGGAATAAAGAGCAATTAAATTGTTTCAATATGTATGTAGTACTGATATGTAACAGTGACGATGGTAACACAGGATTAAAGAGCAATAAAAATGTTACAATGTGTATGTAGTACTGAAATGTAACAGTGACGGTGGTACAACAGGAATAAAGAGTACTAAAATATGTTATAATGTGTATGTAGTACTGACATGTAACAGTGACGTTTGTAACACAGATATAAAGTGCAATATAGTTTGCTACAATATATATATAGTAATGACATGTAACATTGACGGTGGTTATACAGGAATAAAGAACAATAAAGTATGTTACAATGTGTATATAGTACTGACATTTAACAGTGACGGTGATAACACAAATATTAAGATCAATAAAAATGTAACAATGGGTATGTAGTACTGATATGTAAGAATGATGGCGGTAACACAGGAATAAATAGCAATAAATTATGTTACAATGTGTATGTAGTATTGACATGTAACAGTGATGGTAGTAACATAGAAATAAATAGCAATAAATAATGTTACAATGTGTATGTAGAACTCAAATAAAATTCTGACTGCAGTAACACAGAAATATTGAGCATTAAATTATGTTACAATATGTACATAGTAGTGATATGTAACAGTGGTGGAGTTAATGCAGGAATAAAGAGCAATAAATTAACCATCAAGGCATTGTTTTATATGACAACCATCAAGACACCTTTATATATGACAAATATCCGGGCATTGTTAATTATGTTACAATTTGTATGTAGTACTGACATGTAACAATGACTGCCATAACACAGGAATAAAGAGCAATAAAGTATGTTACAATGTGTATGCAGAACTAACAAGTAACAGTGACTTTGGTAACACAGGAATAAATAGCAAAAATATGTTACAGTGTGTGTGTAGTACTGACATGTAACACAAACGGCGGTAACATAGGAAAAAAAAATTAATATGTTACAAATTGTATGTAGTACTGACAAATAACAGTGACTGCAGAAACAAAGGGATTAAAAGCAATAAAAATGTTACAATGTATATGTAGTACTGACATGTAACATAAACTACCTTAACACAGGAATAAAGATCAATAAAGTATGTTACAATGTGTATGCAGAACTGACAAGTAACAGTGACGGTGATAACACAGGAATAAATAGCAATAAAATGTTACAATGTGTATGCAGTACTGACATATAACAGTGATTGCAGTAACAAAGGAATAAAGAACAATAAAAATGTTACAATGTGTATGTACTACTGACATGTAACAGTGACTGCCTTAACATAGGAATAAATAGCAATAAAGTTTGTTGCAATGTGTATGCCGACTGACAAGTAACAGTGACGGTGGTAACACAGGAATAAAAAGCAATAATAATTTTTCAATGTGTATGTAGTACTGATATGTAACTGTGACGATGGTAAAACAGAAATAAAGGGCATTAAAATGTTAAAAAGTGTATGTAGTACTGCCATGTAACAGTGACGGTGGTAACACAGGAATAAAGAGTAGTAAAATATGTTATAATGTGTATATAGTATTGACATTTAACAGTGACTGCAGAAACACAGGATTAAAGAGCAATAAAAATGTTACAATGTGTATGTAGTACTTACATGTACAAGTGAGTGCGGTAACACAGGAATAAAGAGCAATAAAAATGTTACAATGTGTATGTAGTACTGACATGTAACAGTGACTGCCTTAACATAGGAATAAAGAGCAATAAAGTATGTTACAATGTGTATGAAGAACTGACAAGTAACAGTGACTGTGGTAACACAAAAATAAATAGCAATAAAATTTTTTCAATGTGTATGTAGTACTGATATGTAACAGTGACGATGGTAACACAGGAATAAAGAGCAATAAAAATGTTGCAATGTGTATGTAGTACTGACATGTAACAGTGACGGTGGTAACACAGGAATAAAGAGAAATAAAATATGTTACAATGTGTATGTATTACTTACAATTAACAGTGACGATGGTAACACAAGAGAAAAGAGCAATAAAAATGTGACAATGTGTATGTAGTACTGACATGTTACGGTGACGGTGGTAACACAGGAATAAAGAGTAATAAAGTAGAGCAATAAAGTATATTACAATGTGTATTAAAAACTGACAAGTAACAGTGACGGTGGTAAAACAGGAATAAATAGCAATAAAATTGTTACAATGTGTTTGTAGTACTGACATATAACAGTGACTGCAGTAACAAACGAATAAAGAACAATAAAAATGTTACAATGTGTATTTACTACTGATATGTAACAGTGACTGCCTAAATATAGGAATAAAGAGCAATAAAGTTTGTTACAATGTGTATGCAGAACTGACAAAGTAACAGTGACAGTGGTAACACAGGAATAAAAAGCAATAAAAATGTTTCAATGTGTATGTAGTACTGATATGTAACAGTGTCGATCGTAACACAGAAATAAAGAGCATTAAAATGTTAAAAAGTGTATGTAGGACAGACATGTAACAGTGATGGTGGTAACACAGGAATATAAGCAATAAAAATGTTTCAATGTTGATATAGTAATGTCATGTAACAGGGACGGTGGTAATGCAGGAATAAAGCGCAATAAAGTGTGATAGAATGTTTATGTTGTACTGAAATGTAACAATGACTGCAGTAGCACAGGAATAAAGAGCAATAAAAATGTTTCAATGTGTATGTAGTACTGACATATAACAGTGACGACGGTAACACAGGAATAAAGAGCAATAAAGTATGTTACAATGTGTATGTAGATCTGACATGAAACATTGACTGTGGTAACACAGGAATGAAGAGCAATAAAGTATATTACAATGTGTATGTATTACTAGCATATATCAGTGACGGTTGAAACACTGAAATAAAGAGCAATAAAGTATGTTACAATGTGTATGTAGTACTGACATGTAACATTGACTGCGGTAACACAGGAATATAGAACAATAAATTTTGTTACAATATGTATGTAGAACTGACATATAACATTGACTGCGGTAAAACAGAATAATGAGCAATAAAGTATGTTACAAAGTGTATGTAATACATAGATGTAACAGTGACTACGGTAATACAGGAATAAAGAGCAATAAAGTATGTTTCAATGTGTATGTAGAACTGACATGTAACATTGACTGCGGTAACACAGGAATTAAGAGCAATAAATTTTGTTACAATGTGTATGTAGTACTGACATGTAACATTGACGGTGGTAACACAGGAATATAGAGCAATAAATTTTGTTACAAGGTGTATGTAGAACTGACATGAAACATTGACTGCGGTAAAACAGGAATAATGAGCAATAAAGTATGTTACAAAGTGTATGTAGTAAATAGATGTGACAGTGACTAAGGTAATACAGAAATAAAGAGCAAAAATGTTTGTTACAATGTGTATGTAGAACTGAAACGTAACACTGTCTGCGGTAACACAGGTATAAAGAGCAATAATGTATGTTACAATTTGTATGTAGTACTGACATGTAACATTGACTGCGGTAACACAGGAATAAAGAGCAATAAATTTTGTTACAATATGTATGTAGAACTGACATATAACATTGACTGCGGTAAAAAAGGAATAACGAGCAATAAAGTATTTTACAAAGTGTATGTAATACATAGATGTAACAGTGACTACGGTAATACAGGAATAAAGAGCAATAAAGTATGTTTCAATGTGTATGTAGAACTGACATGTAACATAGACTGCGGTACCACAGGAATTAAGAGAAATAAATTTTGTTACAATGTGTATGTAGTACTGACATGTAACATTGACGGTGGTAACACAGGAATATAGAGCAATAAATTTTGTTACAAGGTGTATGTAGAACTGACATGAAACTTTGATGCGGTAAAACAGGAATAATGAGCAATAAAGTATGTTACAAAGTGTATGTAGTAAATAGATGTGACAGTGACTACGGTAATACAGGAATAAAGAGCAAAAAAGTTTGTTACAATGTGTATGTAGAACTGAAACGTAACACTGACTGCGGTAACACAGGAATAAAGAGCAATAAAAATGTTACAAATTGTATGTAGTACTGACATGTAACATTTACTGCGTTAAAACAGGAATAATGAGCAATTAAAATGTTACAGTGTGAATATAGTATTGTTATTTAACATATACGATGGTAACACAGGAATAAATAGCAATAAAGTATGTTACAGTGTGTATGAAATACTGACATGTAACAGTGACGGTGGTAACACAGGAATATAGAGCAATAAAAATGTTACAATGTGTGTGTAAAACTGACATGTAAAAGTGACAGTGGTAACACAGGAATAAAGAGCAACAAAGCATGTTACAAAGTGTATGAAGTACTGATATGTAACAGTGATGGTGGTAAATTAAAAATAAATAGCAATAAATTATGTTACACTGTGTATGCAGAACTGACATGTAACCTTGACTGAGATAACACAGGAATAAAGAGCAGTAAATATGTTACAATGTGTATGTAGTACTGACATATAACAGTGATGGTGTTAACGTAGCAATAAATGGCAATAAATAATATTACAATGTGTATGTAGTACTGACATGTAACAGTGATTGCGTATACACAGGAAAAAAGAGCAGTAAATATGTTACAATGTGTATGTAGTACTGACATGTAACATTGACTGAGGTAACTCAGGAATAAAGAGTAGTAAATATGTTACAATGTGTATATAGTACTGACATGTCACAGGGACGGTGGTAACGCAGGAATAAAGAGCAATAAAGTATGTTACAATATGTATGTAGTACTGACATGTAACATTGACTGAGGGAAGACAGGAATAAAGAGCAGTAAATATGTTACAATGTGTATGTAGTACTGACATGTAACAGTGATGGTGGTAACAAAGAAATAAATAGCAATAAATTATGTAACAATGTGTATGTAGTACTGACATGTATCATTGGCGGTGGTACAATGGAATATAGAGCAATAAATTATGTTACAATGAGTATGTAGTAATGACATGAAACAGGAATAAAAGTAATAAATAATGTAACAATGTGTATGTAGTACTGACATGTAACATTGACTGCGGTAACACAAGAATAAAGAGCAATAAAATATATTACAATGTGTATGTATTACTGGAATATATCAGTGACGGTTGTAACATTGGAATAAAGAGCAATAAAGTATGTCACAAAGTGTATGTAGTACTGACATGTAACATTGACGGTGGTATCACAGGAATAAAGAGCAATAAAGTATTTTACAATGTGTATGAAGTTTTGACATGTAACATTTACGGTGGTAACTCAGGAATAAAGGGCAATAAAATATATTACAATGTGTATGTAGTACTAGCATGTAACTGTGACTGCCGTGACACAGGAATAAAGAGCAATAAAGTATGTTACAATGTGTATGTAGTACTGACAACTAACAGCGACAGTGGTAACACAGGAATGCAGAGCATTAAAGTATATTACAATTTATATGTATTACTGACACGTAACAGTGATGGCGGTAACACAGGAATAAAAAGCAATTAAAATTTTAAAATGTGTATGTAGAACAGACATGTTAAAATAATGGTGGTAACACAGGAATAAATAGCAATAAAATATGTTACAATGTGAATGTAGTACAGACATGTATCAGTGACGGCAGTAACAAAGGAATAAAGAGCAATAAAATATGTAACAATGTGTATGCAGTACTGACATGGTACAGTGACTTCTGTTACACTGGAATAAAGAGCAATTAATTATGTTACAATGTGTATGTAGTACTGACATTAACACCACGATGGCATTAACACAGAACAAAAGAGCAATAAATTATATTAAAATGTGTATGTAGTACTGACACGTAACAACGACAGTAGTAAAACAAAAATAAAAATCAATAAATATGATACAATGGGTATGTAGTACTGACATGTAACAGTACTGCCTAAACATAGGAATAAAGAGCAATAAAGTATGTTACAATGTGTATGCAGAACTGACAAGTAACAGTGACGTTGTTAACACAGGAATAAAGAGCAATAAAAAGGTTACAATGTGTATGTAGTACTGACATGTAACATTGACGGTGGTAACACATGAATAAAGAGTAAAAAAATATGTTATAATGTGTATGTAGTACTGACATGTAACAGTGACTGCCTTAACACTGGAATAAAGAATAATAAATTACGTTACAATGTGTATGCAGAAATTACATGTAACCGTGACAGTGGTAATACAGGAATAAAGAGCAATAAAGTATGTTACAATGAGTATGCAATACTGACATGTAACAGTGACGGTGGTAACACAGGAATAAAGAGCAATATAGTTTGCTACAATGTATATGTAGTACTGACATGTAACATTGACGGTGGTTACACAGAAATAAAGAACAATAAATTATGTTACAATGTGTATGTACTACTGACATGTAACAGTGACGTTGGTAACACAGGAATAAAGAGCAATATAATTTGCTGCAATGTATATGTAGTAATGAGATGTAACAGTGACTGCAGTAACACAGGAATAAAGAGCAATAAAAATGTTACAATGTGTATGTAGTACTGACATGTAACAGTGACGGTGGTAACACAGGAATTAAGTGCAATATAGTTTGCTACAATGTATTAATAGTACTGACATGTAACATTGACGGTGGTTACACAGGAATAAAGAACAATAAAGTGTGTTACAATCTGTATGTAGTAAAGACATTTAACAGTGACGGTGATAACACAAAAATTAAGACCAATAAAAATGTTAAAATGTGTATGTAGTACCGATATATAAGAGTGACGGTGGTAACACAGGAATAAAGAGCAATAAATTATGTTACAATGTGTATGTAGTACTGACATGTAACAGTGATATTGTTAACATAGTAATAATTAGCAATAAATAATGTTACAATGTGTATGTAGAATTAAAATAAAATAGTGACTGCAGTAATACAGAAATAATGAGCAATAAAGTATGTTACAATATGTACATAGTATTGATATGTAACAGTGATGGAGTTAATGCAGGAATAAAGAGAAATAAATTATGTTACAATGTGTATGTAGTACTGACATGTAACAGTGATGGTGGTAACATAGGAATAATAACAATAAATAAGTTACAAATTGTATGTAGTACTGACATGTCACAGAAACGGTGGTAACACAGGAATAAAAAGCAATATATATTTTACAAATTGTATGTAGTACTCACAAGTAACAGTGACTGCAGAAACACAGGAATAAAGAGCAATAAAAATGTTAATTTGTGTATGTAGTACTGACATGTAACAGTGACTGCAGTAACATAGGAATAAAGAACAATAAAAATGTTACAATGTGTATGTAGTACTAACATGTAACAGTGATTGCCTTAACATAGGAATAAAGAGCAATAAAGTATGTTACAATGTGTATGCAGAACTAACATGTAACAGTGACGGTGGTAACATTGGTATAAAGAGCAATAAAAATGTTTCAATGTTTATGTAGTACTGATATTTAACAGTGACGATGATAACACAGGAATAAAGAGCAATAAAAATGTTACAATGTGTATGTAGTACTGACATGTAACAGTGACAGAGGAAACACAGGAATAAACAGCAAAAAATTATTTTACAATGTGTTTGTAGTACTGACAAGTAACAGTGACGGTGGTAACATAGAAATAAATAGCAATAAATAACGTTACAATGTGTATGTAGTACTGACATGTAACAGTGATGGTGGTAACATAGAAATAAATAGCAATAAATAATGTTACAATGTGTATGTAATACTGACATGTAACAGTGATTGTGGATACACAGGAATAAAGAGCAGTAAATATGTAACAATGTGTATGTAGTACTGTCATGTAACATTGCTGATGTAACACATAAACAAAGAGCAATAAATAATGTTACAATGTGTATGTAGTACTGACATGTATCATTGACGGTGGTACAATGGAATATAGAGCAATAAAGTATGTTACAACGAAAATGTAATAATGACATGTAACAGTGATGGTTGCAACACCGGAATAAAAGCAATAAAAATGTTACAATGTGTATGTAGTACTGACATGTAACTGTGACTGAGGTAACACAGGAATAAAGAGCAATAAATAATGTTACAATGTGTATGTAGTACTGACATGTAACAGTGATGGTGGTAACATAGAAAGAAATAGCAATAAATAATGTTACAATGTGTATGTAGTACTGACATGTATTAGTGATTGCAGATACACAGGTATAAAGAGCAGTAAATATGTTACAATGTGTATGTAGTACTGACATGTAACAGTGATGGTGGTAACATAGAAATAAATAGCAATAAATAATGTATCAATGTGTATGTAGTACTGACATGTACCAGTGATGGTGGTAACATAGAAATAAATAGCAATAAATAATGTTACAATGTGTATATAGTACTGACATGTAACAGTGACTGTAGAAACACAGGAATAAAGAGCAATAAAATATATTACAAAGTGTATGTAGTACTGACATGTACCAGTGATTGCGGATACACAGGAATAAAGAACAGTAAATATGTTACAATGTGCATGTAGTACTTACACGTAAAGGTGACGGCGGTAACACAGGACATAAGAGCAATAAAGTATGTTACAATGTGTATGTAGTACTGACATGTACCTGTGATGGTGTAACATAGAAATTAATAGCAATAAATAATGTTACAATGTATATGTAGTACTGACATGTAACAGTGACTGTAGTAACACAGGAATAAAGAGCAATAAAGTATGTTACAATGTGTATGTAGTACAGACATGTAACTGTGACTGGGGTAACACAGGAATAATGAGTAATAAAGTTTGTTACAATATTTAGTGTAGTACTGACATGTAACAATGATGGTGGTAACATAGGAACAAAAAGCAATAAATTGTTTTACAATGTGTATGAGGTGTTGAGATATAAAAGTGTCTGCGGTAACACAGGAATATAAGCAATTAAAAAATTACAATGCGTATGTAGTACTAAAACGTAACAGTGACGGTGGTAACACGGGATATAAGAGCAATAAAAATGTAACAATGTGTATGTAGTAATGAAATGTTTCAGTGAGTGCGGTAACACAGGTATAAAGAAAAATTAAATTTGGTTACAAAGTGAATGTAGTACTGAAATGTAACTGTTACTGCGGTAGAACCGGAATAATAAGCAATAAAAATGTTACAATGTGTATATAGTACCTAATGTCATGTAACCGGGACGATAGTAACGCAGGAATAAAGCGCAATAAAGTATGATACAATGTTTATGTTGTACTGAAATGTAACAGTGACTGCAGTAACACAGGAATAAAAAGAAATAAAAATGTTACAATGTGTATGTAGTACTGACATGTAACAGTGAGTGCGGCAACACAGGAATAAAGAGTAATAAAAATGTTAAAATGTGTATGTACTACTGACATGTACCAGTGACTGCCTTAACACAGAAATAAAGATGTTAAAATGTGTATGTACTACTGACATGTACCAGTGACTGCCTTAACACAGAAATAAAGAGCAATAAACTATGTCACAATGTGTATGCAGAACAGACAAGTAAGAGTGACGATAGTAACACAGGAATAAAGAGCGATAAAAAGGTTACAATGTGTATGTAGTACTAACATGTAACCCTGCCGATGGTAACACAGGAATAAAGAGCAATAAATATATTATAATGTGTATGTAGTACTGACAGGTAAATGTGACTGTGGTAACACAGGAATAAAGAGCAATATAGTTTGTCACAATATATATGTAGTACTGACACGTAACATTGACGGTGGTTACACAGGAATAAAAAACAATAAAGTATGTTACAATGTGTATGCAATACTGACATGTAACAGTGACGGTGGTAACACAGGAATAAAGAGCAATATAGTTTGCTACAATATATATAGTATTGACATGTAACATTGACGGTGGTTACACAGGAAAAAAGAACAATAAAGTATGTTACAATGTGTATGTAGTACTTACATTTAACAGTGACGGTGATAACACAAATACTGAGATCAATAAAAATGTTACAAAGTGTATGTAGTACTGATATGTAAGAGTGACGGTGGTAAAACAGGAATAAAGAGCAATAAATTATGTTACAATGTGTATGTAGTACTGACATGTAACAGTGATGGTGGTAACATAGAAATAAATAGCAATAAATAATGTTACAATGTGTATGTAGAACTGAAATACAATTTTGACTGCAGTAACACAGAAATAATGAGCAAAAAAGTATGTTACAATATGTACATAGTAGTGATATGTAACAGTGATGGAGTTATTGCAGGAATAAAGAGCAATAAATTATGTTACAATGTGTATGTAGTACTTACATGTAACAGTGATGGTGTTAACATAGTAATAAATAGCAATAAATAATGTTACAATGTGTATGTAGTACTGACATGTAGCAGTGACTGTGATAACACAGTAATAAAGAGCAATAAAATGTTACAATGTGTATGTAGTACTGACATGTAACAATGACTGCCTTAACACTGAAATAAAGAGCAATACAGTATTTTACAGTATGTATGCAGAACAGACAAGTAACAGTGACGATAGTAACACAGGAATAAAGAGCAATAAAAAGGTTACAATGTATATGTAGTACTGACATGTAACAGTGACTGCCTTAACACAGGAATAGGGAATAATAAATTATTTTTACAATATGTATGCAGAACTGACATGTTACAGTGACGGTGGTAACACAGGAATAAAGAGCAATAAAGTATGTTACAATGTGCATTTAATACTGACATGTAACAGTGACGGTGGTAAACCAGGAATAAAAAGCATTACAGTTAGTTATAATGTGAATGTAGAACTGAAATGCAACAATGACGATGGTAAAACACAAAAATAAAGAGCAATAAAAAGGTTACAATGTATATGTAGAACTGACATGTAACATTGACTGCGGTAACAATGGAATAAAGAGCAATAAAGTATATTACAATGTGTATGTGGTACTGACGTGTAACATTGACGTGGTGTCACAGGAATAAAGAGCATTTAAGATTGTTACAATGTATATGTAGTACTGATATGTAATTTTGACTGCAGTAACACAGGAATTAAGGGCAATAAAATATATTACAATGTGTATGTAGTACTGACATGTAACATTGACGGTGGTAACACAGGAATTAAGAGCAATAAATTTTGTTACAATGAGTATGTAGTACTGACATGTAACATTGACGGTGGTAACCTAGGAATAAACAGCAATAAAGCATGTTACAATTTGTATGTAATACTGACATGTAACAATTACTGTGTTAAAACAGGAATAATGAGCAATTAAAATGTTACAATGTGAATATAGTATTGTTATTTAACATAGACGATCGTAAAGAAGGAATAAATAGCAATAAATTATGGTACAGTGTGTATGTAGTACTGACATGTAACTGTGACGGTGATAACCCAGGAATAAAGATAAATTAATTATTTTACAATGTGTTTGTAGTACTGACAATTAACTGTGACTGAGGTAACACAGGAATAAAGAGCAATAAATAATGTTACAATGTGTATGTAGAACTGACATGTAACTGTGATGGTGGTAACATAGAAAGAAATAGCAATAAATAATGTTACAATGTGTACGTAGTACTGACATGTGACAGTGATGGTGGTAACATAGAATTAAATAGCAATAAATTATGTTACAATGTGTATGCAGAACTGACATGTAACAGTGATGGTGGTATCATAGAAATAAATAGCTGTAAATTATGTTACAATGTGTATGCAGAACTGACATGTAACATTGACTGAGGTAACACAGGATTAAAGAGCAGTAAATATGTTACAATGTGTATATAGTACTGTCATGTCACAGGGACGGTGGTAACGCAGGAATAAAGAGCAATAAAGTATGTTACAATATGTATGTAGTACTGACATGTAACAGTGACTGAGGTAACACAGGAACAAAGAGCAGTAAATATGTTACAATGTGTATGTAGTACTGACATGTAAGAGTGATAGTGGTAACATAGAAATAAATAGCAATAAATAATGTTACAATGTGTATGTAGTACTGACATGTATCATTGACGGTGGTACAATTGAATATAGAGCAATAAAGTATGTTACAATGAGTATGTAGTAATGACATGAATCAGGAATAAAAGTAATAAATAATGTTACAATGTGTATGTAGTACTGACATGTAAATGTGACTGAGGTAACATAGAAATAAAGAGCAATAAAAATGTTACAATGTGTATGTAGAACAGACGTGTTAAAATTATGGTGGTAACACAGGAAAAAATAGCAATAAAATATGTTAAAATGTGAATGTAGTACAGACATGTAACAGTGCCGGCAGTAACACAGGAATAAATAGCAATAAAATATGTAACAATGTGTATGTAGTACTGATATGTAACAGTACTGCCTTAACACAGGAATAAAGAGCAATAAAGTATGTTACAATGTGTATGCAGAACTGACAAGTAACAGTGACGGTGGTAACACAGGAATAAAGAGCAATAAAAAGGTTACAATGTGAATGTAGTACTAACATGTAACTGTGACGATGGTAACACAGGAATAAAGAGCAATAAATAATGTTACAATGTGTATGTAGAACTGAAATAAAATAGTGACTGCAGTAACACAGAAATAATGAGCAATAAAGTATGTTACAATATGTACATAGTAGTGATACGTAACAGAGATGGAGTTAATGCAGGAATAAAGAGCAATAAATTATGTTACAATGTGTATGTAGAACTGAAATAAAATATTGGTTGCAGTAACACAGAAATAGAGAGCAATAAAGGATGTTACAATATGTACGTAGTAGTGATATGTAACAGTGATGTAGTTAATGCAGGAATAAAGAGCAATAAATTATGTTACAATGTGTATGTAGTACTGACATGTAACAGTGATGGTGGTAACATAGGAATATTAACAATAAATATGTTACAAATTGTCTGTAGTACTGACATGTAACAGAAACGGCAGTAACACAGGAATAAAAAGTAATAGATAAGTTACAAATTGTATGTAGTACTGACAAGTAACAGTGACTGCAGAAACACAGGAATAAAGAGCAATAAAAATGTTACAATGTGTATATAGTACTGACATGTAACAGTGACTGCCTTAACACAGAAATAAAGAGCAATAAAGTATGTTACAATGTGTATGCAGAACTGACAAGTAACAGTGACGGTGGTAACACAGGAATAAATAGCATTTAAAAATGTTACAATGTGTATGTAGTACTGACATGTAACAGTGACGGCAGTAACATAGGAATAAAGAACAATAAAAATTTTACAATGTGTATGTATTACTGACATGTAACAGTGACTGCCTTAACATAGGAGTAAATAGCAATAAATTATGTTACAATGTGTATGCAGAACTGACAAGTAACAGTGACGGTGGTAACACAGGAATAAAGAGCAATACAAATGTTTCAATGTGTATGTTGTACTGATATTTAACAGTTACGATGGTAACACAGGAATAAAGATCAATAAAAATGTTACAATGTGTATGTAGTACTGACATGTAACAGTGACGTTGGTAACACAGGAATAAAGAGTAATAAAATATGTCATATGTGTATGTATTTCTGACATGTAACAATGACTGCAGAAACACGGGAATAAAGAGCAATAAAAATGTTACAATGTGTATGCAGAACTGACATGTAACAGTGATGGGGTTAACATAGTAATAAATAGCAACGTATAATGTTACAATGTGTATGTAGTACTGAAATAAAACACTGACTGCGGTAACACAGGAATAATGAGCAATAAAGTATGTTAGAAACTGTATGGAGTACTGACATGTAACAGAAACGGCGGTAACACAGGAATAAAAAGCAATAAATATGTTACAAATTGTATGTAGTACTGACATGTAACAGTGACTGCAGATACACAGGAATTAAGAGCAATAAAAATCTTACAATGTGTATGTAGTACTGACATGTAACATTGACTGCATTAACAAAGGAATAAAGAACAATAAATAATGTTACAATGTATATGTAGTACTGACATGTAACAGTGACTGCCTTAACATAGGAATAAAGAGCAATAAAGTATATTACAATGTGTATGCAGAACAGACAAGTAACAGTGGCGATGGTAACAGAGGAATAATGAGCAATAAAAAGGTTACAATGTGTATGTAGTACTAACATGTAACCATGACGATGGTAACAAAAGAATAAAGAGCAATAAAAAAGTTTACAATATGTATGTAGTACCGACATTAAACTGTGACTGCCTTAACACAGGAATAAAGAATAATAAATTATGTTACAATGTGTATGCAGAACTGACATGTAACAGTGACGGTTGTAACACAGGAATAAAGAGCAATAAAGTATGTTACAATGTGTATCTAATACTGACATGTAACAGTGACGTTGGTAACACAGGAATAAAGAGCAATATAATTTGCTACAATGTATATGTAGTACTGACATGTCACATTTACGGTGGTTACACGAGAATAAAGAATAATAAAGTATGTTACTATGTGTATGTAGAACTGACATATGACAGTGACGGTGGTAACACAGGAATAAAGAGCAATATAGTTTGCTACAATGTGTATGTAATTCTGACATGTAACAGTGACGTTGGTAACACAGGAATAAAGAGCAATATAGTTTGCTACAATATATATGTAGTACTGACATGTAACATTGACGGTGGTTACACAGTAAAAGAACAATAAAGTATGTTACAATGTGTATGTAGTACTGACAAGTAACATTGACTGTGGTTACACAGGAATAAAGAACAATAAAGTATGTTAAAATGTGTATGTAGTACTGACATGTAATAGTGACGGTGGTAACACAGGAATATAGAGCAATATAGTTTGCTACAATGTATTTGGGCTAATGACATGTAACAGTGATGGTGGTAACACAGGAATAAAGAGCAATAAAAATGTTACAATGTGTATGTAGTAGTGACATGTAACAGTGACGGTGGTAACACAGGAATAAAGTGCAATAAATTATGTTACAATGAGTATGTAGTAGTGACATTTAACATTGATGGTGGTAACACAGAAAAAAAAGAGCAATTAATTATGTTACAATGTGTATGTAGTAGTGACATGTAACAGTGACGGTGGTAACACAGGAATAAAGAAAAATAAAGTATGTTACAATGAGGAAGTAGTAGTGACATGTAACAGTGATGGTGGTAACACAGGATTAAAGAGCAATAAATTATGTTACAATGAGTATGTAGTAGTGACATGTAGCATTGACGGTGGTAACACAGGAATAAAGTTTAATAAATTATGTTACAATGAGTATGCAGTAGTGACATGTAACAGTGACGGTGGTAACGCAGGAATAATGAGCAATAAATTATGTTACAATGAGTATGTAGTAGTGACATGTAACAGTGATGGTGGTAACACAGGAATAAAGAGCAATAAATTATGTTACAATGAGTATGTAGTTGAGACATGTAACAGTGATTGAGTTAACACAGGAATAAAGAGCAATAAATTATGTTACAATGAGTATGTAGTAGTGACATGTAATAAATACGGTGGTAACACAGGAATAAAGAGCATTAAATTATGTTACAATGTGTATGTAGTAGTGACATGTAACAGTGACGGTGGTAACACAGGAATAAAGAGCAATAAAGTATGTTACAATGCGTATGTAGGACTGACATGTAACAGTGACTCCGGTAACACAGGAATAAAGAGCAATAAATTATGTTACAATGAGTATGTGGTAGTGACAAGTAACATTGACGGTGGTAACACAGGAATAATGAGCAATAAATTATGTTACAATGAGTATGCAGTAGTGACATGTAACAGTGACGGTGGTAACGCAGGAATAATGTGCAATAAATTATGTTACAATGAGTATGTAGTAGTGACATGTAACAGTGACGGTGGTAACACAGGAATAAAGAGCAATAAATTATATTACAATGTGTATGTAGCAGTGACATGTAACAGTGACGGTGGTAACACAGGAATAAAGAGCAATAAAGTATGTTACAATGCGTATGTAGGACTGACATGCAACAGTGACTGCGGTAACACAGGAATAAAGAGCAATAAATTATGTTACAATGTGTATGTAGTAGTGACATGTAACATTGACGGTGGTAACACAGGAATAATGAGCAATAAAAATGTTACAATGTGTATGTAGGACTGACATGTAACAGTGACTGCGGTCACACAGGAATAAAGAGCAATAAATTATGTTACAATGTGTATGTAGTAGTGACATGCAACAGTGACTGCGGTAACACAGGAATAAAGAGCAATAAAAATGTTACAATGTGTATGTAGGACTGACATGTAACAGTGACTGCGGTCACACAGGAATAAAGAGCAATAAATTATGTTACAATGAGTATGAAGTAGTGACATGTAACAGTGACTGCGGTAACACAGGAATAAAGAGCAATAAATTATGTTACAATGAGTATGTAGTAGTGACATGTAACAGTGACTGCCTTAACATAGGAATAAAGAGCAATAAAGTATGTTACAATGTGTATGTAGTAGTGACATGTAACAGTGATGGTGGTAACACAGGAATAAGGAGCAAAAAATTATGTTACAATGAGTATGTTGTAGTGACATGTAACAGTGACGGTGGTAACACAGGAATAAAGAGCAATAAAGTATGTTACAATGTGTATGTAGGACTGACATGTAACAGTGACGGTGGTAACACAGGAATATAGACCAATAAAGTATGTTACAATGTGTATGTTGTACTGACCTGTGACTGTGACGGTGGCCTCACAGCGCGCCTCGCCATATTCGTTGCTGGCGACACATGAGTACTTGCCGGCATCTTGTGGTCTCACCTGGGCGATGACAAGCTCGTAGTAACCGCTGTCGGCACGCTGGCTTACCACCTGGATACGTTCATCTTCATCGCCAATCAGAAGGCCCTCCTTGAAGCTAAGCACAACACACCCTTACTCAGCCATCTCTTCGATCACAACAATGTTTGTACAGTTACAATCAAACATATTTTTTATTTGTGTTGGAGCTGTTTTCAGGCCGACGCGACGTCTTGTTTGAAGCTCATGGAAATTCGGATGCTCGAATATGCAAGAGTGAAATTGTGGTTTTTCTCTACTGTATCTTCGTAAGATGATGGAGGTACAACACAACATCAAGTCATGAATCTGACCGAGTATCAAGCTCGACATCCTTGGCCCGGCATTCATCATTTCTAAGCAAAAATCATTTAGCAGGACAAGCTTTTGTTATGTTTTTACAAATAAGTCTACTATAACCTACGAACATGTTGAAATATGGCTTTGTCGATGACAAATATAAATATACCGAAGTTAGGACGTATCCATAGGTGTCACAAACATTTTGTAAACTACATGCGCCTGAGGTAAATAACATGGTTGACTTGAATTTCCTGTACTAGGTGTGGATGCAGAAATTGCTCACGAAGCACTTGAACGAATATTCCAACTACTCTTACTTTAAAACTTGGAGATATTGCTATTATAGACGTTGCTGTAGAGATGCTACTGTGGTGTTTTAAGGCTGCAGTAGGTTCCGCTATTATTAGCCAAATTCCGAGATAAGAAGTGGGCTTTTGAAGTCCCATTTCTGTCTGTGTCTGTATGTGCGTCTGTGTATGTGTGTGTCCCTATTATTATCTATTGAACCAGATGAACCAATTAAATCCAACTTTATAAACACATAATATTTTTACATATTTAATTTACGTCATGTTCATATTTTAAAATGGCGGCTATTTTGAACTTTTTCGACCAAGCAAGTTGTCTAAGGAAACGTGCTTTAGATATTTATCAAACTTGGTACATATATACACAACATACAAAGCTTTCGTGACTTTTACGTTATTTGTTCATCCTCTCTTAATATTTTTAAAATGACTGCCATCTTTATTTGTTTAGCGTAGTAATACATATTTTAGGATAAATTTATTTTACTGAATTTCATCAAACTTAATACAAACATAGGCCTACTGCATTATTTTTTATTTTTTTCATAAGTTTCTTTAAATAGTTGTTTGGATTCATAAATTTTTTCAATTAACTGTTGTCTTCTTAATAAATTACTTCAAGCTTTTTATCTGTAATCATTTATATAGAATAAAATATATAATAATAAAAAAACAAATATTCAAACACCTTAAAAAAACTTGTTCAAACTCCTAAAACACCTGTTCAAACACCTAAAACCCCTGTTCAAACACCTAAAACCCCTGTTCAAACACCCAAAACACATGTTCAAACACCTAAAACCCCTGTTCAAACACCCAAAAAACCTGTTCAAACACCTAAAACCCCTGTTCAAACACCCAAAACACCTGTTCAAACACCTAAAACCTATGTTCAAACACCCAAAACACCTGTTCAAACAACAGTTCAGAGAAGTTTTTAATTCTTAAATTTTATGTTTGGATTAGATTATTTTATGATGTCATTTAATGTTTCGAACTTTTGCTGTTATTTCGGGGGTTATTTTTAAGATTTCACATTTTTTGTGAAGGTAATAATATTCTGCTAAATATTTCGACTTGTAAATCATAATAATTTAGCCTTAACTCGTTCCTAATCTTTAGATATCACAGCATACTTATATAACACTAAACAGACGATATTAATTATAATAATTAAATTTTAATATAAGTACACAGTCGTGCACACATTAGTTAAATAAAACATTTTAAATAGTACAAATAGTAATGATGTTCACATACTACAGTAAATTAATAATTTTAAATGGCACATACCATTTTAAGTATCCTCTTTCCGATACCATATATGATAACTCGTACAGTTGGAACAAGATTAGTTATGTTAAACTCTAACATTCTTCAGTTGGTTTGACATAACGGGGTGTAAGCTTTCAAGGTTAAGTCACTCATTTCAGAGGGAATATTTTACTTCCTTTCACTTTTCTATCGTCGGCGAATTGAGCGAAGTGACGTGCCAGAGCGCGTAGGATGAATTTAAAGGCTGTGGAACATTCTGGAAATTCGTGGGATTTGATCTTGCAACCTTTGTGTTACTAAGCGTGACATGCGTCCTAGTCGACTGAGCCGTGGATGCATTAGTATTGGAGATAGTTTAAATGTGGTATGCATAAAATAACTTTTTGTTGTACATAAAATATAATTTTTTATTTAATATGCTAATACGATTTTGTACAGTTCTGTTTCTTATATCATAGACTCCTTCATAAAATCTTGTAAAAATATTTTCCTTTAATAATTATTCCTTAAAGTATGGTTACATAATACGACTATATAAATAATTTCTTATAGCATAGATGTGGTAATTGTTATATAAATTGTTTTCTAAAGCATAGTTATGTCTTAAAACATATTTATTTAGTTATGCATAGTAAGTTTAAAACAAATTAATAGATTTCCCTGTATGCACGTACACATGTAATATTTATTTGTGTCCTGTGTCAGTTTTAAATCATAGACACATCCTCTGTCAGTTTCTAAGCACAGGTTAAATTATTTCTAAAATATTTGACATGTGTCTACGAATTTCAAAACTCATACGCTTTATTTAGAACGAGAATAAGTTGATGTGACTTATACACGCTCTGTCAGTTTTTAAGCATAGTTCCCGATTATTTCTAAACTATTAGTGATATTTCTAAGCAATTGAAAATGCAGACACTTATTTAGATACAGAATAAGTTGTTTTGACTAGGTACACTTTGTCAGTTTGTAAGCATAGTTTCCGATTATTTCCAAACAATATGTCATTCATATGTCTACGAAATTAAAAATGCAGACATTAATTAAGTCCCAGAATAAATTCGTATGACTAAATACATGCTCATTCAGTTTGTAAGCATGGTTATAAAAATTGTAGACACTTATTTAGACCCCAGAATAAGTCGTGCGACTAGATACGCACTATGTCAGCTCGTAAGCATAGTTATCGATTGATGATGTCACATGACATTGCTATGTCTGAATCGTTTCTCCGTCGTAGTAATAAACGCATTTTGTATGTTTACAATTGTTGATAGATAACCAGAACAGAACTTTACTTCCGCTATTGTCGAATAGCCTAGATAGCACTATAGTCGGTCATCTTTTGTTTCACGCATTTTCAACTAGGACATGCTAGTGTTGTCAGCCATATGTGTTTACCCACTTTGCCCTTTAGATATCACGGTGCTAACTGTCGAGTGTTAAAGTCTTCGGCCCGGTGTCAAGTATACGCAGACAAGTCGTTACAGTCGTATTTTAATTTATAATGTACTAAATAGTAATAAGAAATGCTTCTTCGTCAGGTAGTTTTAATCTATCGATAGATATCGATCTATTAATTCATTTTTTATATATATGACTTTAAAAAATACATTATTTATGACCGTCTCTTATGGTAGAAGTAATACTCGGAAAAATATATATATATTATTAATTCTTCTTAGTAGCTAGGAAGACAGTCGTATTTTAATGGTGTAAAAAATATTCGAGACCTTTTTTTCAATAAGTGTATTCTCATTACCCAGTACAAAAATAATACTAAACATAATGTAATCATCAGCAAAGTAAAGCTTTGTTTCAGTTTAGTTGACTAGTAACCGACATTGTACGCGTGTATGTACAGAAGCACAGCAATTGTTATTGCTAGTCTTCGTAGCGTAATTTTGAACTAAATCCAGTATACCTGATAGTTGAAAATACCGAAAATGTACTGAACTAATACAAAATTACACACACACACACACACACACACACACATATATATATATATATATATATATATATATATATATATATATATATATATATATATATATATATATATGAATTAATAAGCAGAAAACCATTGGTTAAAAAAATCATACTTGAAATAAAAAGTTACGGATGAATATATATTTAATATATATACATGTAAGTAAATACACTCGTGGACACATTTAAAGCATCACTTTTTCATGAAGCGGTTTGAAATCGAAAAAGTAACCCAACCAACTTGAAATTTACTGAGAGAGTGTAACCAGGCCTCAAGTTTACAATGTGAAGTGCGTTTGGTCGATTCCGACTGGATTTCGGGTGTGCCAACCCTCCAACTGCTAAAAATTGGAAAACGTTGTATAAGTTTTGTTTAAACGAGCCTTCCTACGAAGCTACTAAGTGAAATGGGCTGAAAATCCTGTCAGAGGTGGTCCTTTACCTGTCATTTGGTGCTCTCTTGAGTTTTTCAGGCTGAGGACAAAACCACCCCTATTGCATACCCTCAAAGTTAAACATCCCCCACGCCCATGAAAATTGTGCGATTTCAACATTTCCAGAAGGAGCACATTAATTTTGTGCCCTAAAGGTCCTTTAAAAGTTTGAAAAAATCACAATTTTTAACTCTTTTTAGAGGGTTTTGCATTTAGGCCCCTTGCGATTTTCCTCCTTAAAACATACCCCGACGGAAAAAAATAACGGGTACATTCCTACCGCGAATCTTGCTGACAGCTGAAGCAAACTTACGCCATCCACACAATCGTGGAGACCTACCCTGTCGCGTTACAACCCTTATGGTGAGGTACTGGAAAAAAGAGGGTTGAAGATGATTTTGAGCAGTGGTCAGCAAGGATTGAGTGTGGTGCGCTTTTTGAGGTAGGCACCAAAATCTCATTCCGTTTGTAGTGCCACAACCCCCTTTAAAAGAGCTAAACAATAAAACCGCCCCCTTGTTTAACCCCGCCTACAAGTGTACTTTGTGGGCAAAATGTTTGGAAACTCGGGTCAAAGCAAGGTACCAGCTCCAGTCACGTAACCTGTAAACTGCATTACTGTGCGACAAAGAATAACATCCCTTTCAACCCCCTTTTGAAATCCCTGAATGTCCTTAGAAAAACATCGTTGTTTTTGACATTGCACGGCAAACTTGCGAATTCGAACGCCCATTCAAAATGCTTTAACAGTTTTAAGCGGCTTGCATTTCCTTTTTGACAATGGAATCTCAGGAGTCGTTATGTTTTTGAACTGTCTCGTGACAGAGAAGCTTTTAGAGTTGACAGATACTGACTGCACGAATGTTTGTTGTCGAATACTGTGCATTGTGCATAGTCCAAGCCGCCATCACCTCAGTGGCATATTGGTTTCGCGCGCGTCTTTCATGCTGAAGGTCCGGCGTTCGCATCCCCGCTAGACCATGTCATTTTATTTTTGTGTACGGTAATCGAATTTTCATGGAAGGTTCGGGAACAGAGGTCGATGTTTCCGGTAACACTAGGTTGTTTCCGGGGAATGAATTTCCAGAATGTTCCATTAGCCTTTAAATTCATCCTACGTGCTCTGGCGTTCTCAGTTTCGTCATGCCCAGAAAGCAAGTCGGTCATCTTGGACCAAGGTTACGCTGACTTAAGAGGCTTTGATGCATCGGTGTACAGTACCCGGAAGACACATGCTGTATCTCTTCATATCGGTAAGGAGTTAAATTTGAATCATCTGATTTATGTAACTGTTTTAACTGTATACAGTAAGAATAGCACTGAGCCCATTCTGTTGTTGTCCTACAGATTATGTATGGTCCGAAGTGCTCTTACTGAAGACGATGTACGTCGCATTGTAACTCTCATTGACAATGCGGGTATGTCCCATAGGAATGTTGCCCGAAGAGTTGGACGGTTCCAAAGCATCGTCACGAGGGCAGGGACGTGGATGCCGTACCTCAAACCGGGAGGACCGAGCGATGCGTCACTCTGCCTTACAAAATCCCTCCACCAGCGTGGTATCCATAGCTCAGGACCACCGTGAGATGACGGGGTGCCCTATAAGTTCCAAAACTGTTCGGAGGAGGCTAAAGGAAGGTGGCCTGCATTGTCGGTGACCTGCAAAAGTCCCAGCTTTGACAAGTGTTCACAGTAGAGAGCGTATAAGGTTTAATCAAGATTATGGAGCTTGGTGGTATCATGATTGGCGCAACGTAATGTTCTCCGACGAATGCCGCATTAGTCTGGAGAGCAACGACGATCGCGTGAGGGTGTACCGCCGCAGGGGGAATCGGGGGCAACAGAGGAACACGAAGTCGGTTAAAGTGTTCGGAGGCGGTTCAGTTATGGTTTGGGCAGGCATCATGGCCAACAGAAGAACCGAGTTGGTTCTTGTCCCACCCCCTGTGTTGACCGCTGTACTGTACGGGAGCGAAATTCTGTGGCCTCACGTCCTACCCCTCCGACAACAGATTGGGAACGAATTCAAGTTACAAGATAACGAATGACCGCATACAGCCAATGTGACAACCAGGTACTGTGATGAGAACGACATAACAGTTTTAAGGCATACTCCTTGTTCGCCCGACATGAATCCCATCGATCACGTATGGGACGAACTGAAGAGGAGGCTCCGAAAGCTCGGACGGAAACCAAGAAACCTCCAAGAACTCTACGCTGCTCTGGTGGAAATCTGGAATGAAATGCCACAGGAGTTGTTCCGGAGACTCATCAGAAGCATGCCCGCCTGTTGTGCTGCTGTTCGCAGGGCATGAGGAGGAAACACCCTGTACTGAACTGTTTGTTTCAAGACGGAATGAAGTTTCTGTGTTATAGTTCGTTTGAGAGTAATTTTTTGTTCCAATATCTTCATTTGAATTGTTTTGTTTGTACCCAGCAGGAGACAGCATTATTTGTCAATAAACGATGGAATGTTCAAAAAGTTCTTTACTGTCCGTAAAACAAACCGTAATGCACATTTTTACTGTAATCCGTGAATGCTTCTCTGTCACGAGACAGTTCAAAAACGTTACGACTGCAGAGATTTCATTGTCAAAAAGGAAATGCAAGCCGCTTAAAACTGTTAAAGCATATTGAATGGGCGTTCGAATTCGCAAGTTTGCCGTGCAATGTCAAAAACAACGATGTTTTTCTAAGGACATTCAGGGATTTCAAAAGGGGGTTGAAAGGGGTGTTATTCTTTGTCGCACAGTAATGCAGTTTACAGGTTACGTGACTGGAGCTGGTACCTTGCTTTGACCCGAGTTTCCAAACATTTTGCCCACAAAGTACACTTGTAGGCGGGGTTAAACAAGGGGGCGGTTTTATTGTTTAGCTCTTTTAAAGGGAGTTGTGGCTCTACAAACGGAATGAGATTTTGGTGCCTATCTCAAAAAGTACACCACACTCAATCCTTGCTGACCACTGGTCCAATTCATCTTCAACCCTTTTTTTCCGGTACCTCACGATAAGGGTTTTAACGCGACAGGGTAGGTCTCCACACTGTTAAAAATTCCCGTAAATTCACGGAAATATTTACAGAAAAGTACTGTAATTTTACGGAAGTGGCTTCGGTATTTTTGTTTACGGAATTATGACCGTATTGCCAGTTTTACGGATGTTTGACCGTAACTTTCCATAAATTCATGGAAATATGTTTCTGCAATTTTAAAGCATATTTTACTGTGTTTCTTAAAAAAAATGGCATTAATAATCACCATGAATCCTGGAGTTAGTGTGCACGCACAATGGTGCTAAACGAAAAGAAGACAAGACAAGCTAAGGTAATGTAAGTTAAGTGCTGCTTCCTGGTTGTCCACACTTTGCCGTGAAGAGAAGAGCAATACAAACAAGGACTTGTATCGCGCATGGACAAAGGGCCGAACTGTCCAGTAAGTGATGGAAGTGTTCAGGGTAGTGACCACATGGGCGTTTTGGCCGAACTGGGAGCAAAACTGGCATAAGATGCATTTGAATAGCAATAGTCCCCCCCTCCCCTGGGCGATGCTATTGGGCACTAGGGCCATTGGGGGGGGGGGGGCGTGTCCTAGGCTGGGATTGGTTGTTGGGGTCTTTCGGTACGAATTGTACCTAAGTGCTATGAGGTCTGTGATTGGCTGACGGCTTAAGCACCGCCATAGAAGAGGTTGGGCAGGTTGTGAGGGGGAGGAGAAGTGAGGAGAATGGACAGTTTTGGTACAAGTTATACCTAAATACCATGAGGTGGAAGTGGATGTGTGCCCCCTCTCCCGCACCCTATGCTTGTACTAGCCTATCTCTACCCTTATGGCACACCTCCTTCCTGTCATAACTCCCTTCTTATGATATACCACTGTCCTGTCTTAAAGCATACCCCTGTAGGCTCTCCTGCCCCCTCTCTTTCCTTATGACATACCCTTCTAGCCTACCCCACTCAATGGCAACATGCGTCTTATATTCTCCTTGCTTCATCACAGCTGAAAAAAAATCGCACCTGTACTCTGTGCTACGCGCTAGGGTTTATGAACCTTTAAAGTTATTTATTTCTATAGACTAAAATCTTTTTGTCATAAAGTAACTAATGAAGTTCTCTAAAATCAGGATGTCAAATACAAAACTTGTCTCCTATAAATTTGATATCTTACCACTGCACAGAACTCACTTACTGATAAATTATCACTGCGGTACAGTGGTTAGAGCTTCTGCCTGGCAACTATAAGGTCGTGGGTCCGAAACCCAGCGAATTCGAAAAATTTTTCACAATATTAAATAGTGCGTAATAATCTCGATAAATCGTAGTTAATAAAAAAAAGTAGTATTTCTGGAAAATGGATAGCTAGATTAAATAAATTTAATATTTTTGCGGAAAACGGATTGTCCGTAATTTTCCGGAGGGTTCCGTTATCAAGAAAATCTGAGTTTCTGTTACTTTACGAAGATTTCTGGATAATTTTTTGCCAGTACTTTTCTGTAATTTCACGGAATTTTTTTTAACAGTGCACGAATGTGCAGTTGGCGCAAGTTTGCTTCAGCTGTCAGCAAGATTCGCGGTAGGAATGTACCCATTATTTTTTTTTCCGTCGGGTGATGTTTTAAGGACGAAAATCGCAAAAGGGCCTAAATGCAAAACCCTCTAAAAGGAGTTTAAAATTGTGGTTTTTTCAAACTTTTAAAGGACCTTTTGGGCACAAAACCAATGTGCTCCTTCTGGAAATGTTGAAATCGCACAATTTTTATGGGCGTGGGGGATGTTTAACTTTGAGGGTATGCAATAGGGGTGGTTTTGTCCTCAACCTGAAAAACTTAACAGAGCACCAAATGGCAGGTAAAGGACCACCTCTGACAGGATTTTCAGCCCATTTCATTTAGTAGCTGCAGAGAAAGAATCGTTCAAACAAAACTAACTTGAACGACGTTTTCCAATTTTTAGCAGTTGGAGTGTTGCCACCACCGAGATACAGTCGGAATCGACCAAACGCACTTCACATTGTAAACTTGAGACCTGGTTACACTCTCTCACGAAATTGCAAGTCGATTGGGCCACTTTTTCGATTTCTAATAGCTTTTTTGAAAAAGTGATGCTTTAGTTTTGTCCACGAGTTTACTTCAACGGAACAGGCAACTGGTTCTACTAATTTCACTCTTGCTTATCGTCCATGTGGAGCGATACATTTTCACCACGATAGCTCTAGACCATTGTTCGATGGAAATTTTCTATAACATGACATCCTGTTTGTGAACAGCTAGAGACACTTGTTCGATTCACGCCACTTCTTATCATAGCCAGTATGGTCCAGTTACACGGCTAGTGAGAACCCCGTGTTGTGGCATAATTCAAGAGGAGAGGGTTTACATTCGGTAGACGCCGAGAGATAGAAAACACCCCAATGAGTACATGAAAGCCCGCCATATTGAGCTCGCTTCAGTCTGCACTGATCTACTAGAGACAACAGAACCTTCGCTGCCTGCGACAACAAGCTCTGCACCATAACAATTCATGACAATTCTCTGATATTTTATTAGTATGAATTCATGAAAGTTACAACTAATTCTGTTTGGTCTGCTGGCATTCTTCATCGCCTATAAGAAAAACAGTGCGTAATAATAGTTTTGTATATGTTTATTTTGCTTTGCTTGTAATAAATTCATTTGACCGACTCAAATATTTCATTTGATGTATTTGTTGTGTCCACTTGCCACTCAGTGAGCACAACTGGTGGCAAGCTTAGCAGGTAGTTCAGATTTGGCTGTACTGCAATCCACGCTGAATGATTTTATAGATATATTTTCTTTATTTCGTTTATTTGAAAATGTTGTGTTGTTTACAGAATTTGGTATGAAAGCACACAGTGCAGACGTGATAGATATTCGTAATGATGCTGACTGGCACATCTTGACCTGTCCTGAGGCTCTTCGTATAGTAAGCAATATGATAGACAAGGCAAACACTATTTCAATAGAATAAGGAGACTGTTGTGATTGTAACGAACATATTTACTGCAAGCGGGCCTACAAATTCAAAGTTTCTTTCGTTCATGGCCCAATTTAAGATAGGAAAAGGGCATTGTAGATTGCGAACTGAATCTTGAGGACAATTTCACTTGGGTTAGGATAGGGTATCAGAAGACTTTACTCAGTGCAGCACAACTTTTATTTTTCGTGTTACAGAATCATTAATGCGATATGCTTAAAACCTTTTTAGCTAACACAAACGAGAAAGGAAGTTAAATGAATTGACTGTGTCATACATTCAGGTTGTAGACATAAGTACTGGTGAAGCGTATAAAGAATTAGAAGACTACTCATACAATGTAATTAGAAGACTACTCATGCAATGTAATTAGAAGACTACTCATACAATGTAATTAGAAGACTACTCATGCAATGTAATTAGAAGACTACTCATACAATGTTATTAGAAGACTACTCATACAATGTAATTAGAAGACTACTCATACAATGTAATTAGAAGACTACTCATACAATGTAATTAGAAGACTACTCATACAATGTAATTAGAAGACTACTCATACAATGTAATTAGAAGACTGTTCATACAATGTAATTAGAAGACTACTCATACAATGTAATTAGAAGACTACTCATACAATGTAATTAGAAGACTA
>PNEQ01100252.1:0-28788 GCA_003012365.1 Medauroidea extradentata | reverse complement strand
CCAAGCTAATTAACGTGTCTGTGACACAGGAGTAATTGTGTGCATAACTAATTGTGTTGTGAGAGTTATAGTTGATTACTGTTTTGTGTATTTCGTAGCTTTGTGAGCTATTAAATCCAGTACTTAATTTAACTCTTTTATTTCTAATTATAAGACCTCTATCCCAAAGAACTCATGGGAATTGCCCACATATAAAGTTCGTGTCCCTGAAACTTGTAAAAATATATTGGGTCGTCAGTATTGGCCAGACTTTACACATTTCTGAGTTTACAGCGAGGTAATATGTTTTAATAGAGCGCGATAGTGATACATTTCAAGTGTTTGTTTCTAAACAACCAAACAGTACTAACAGCCATGATTCCAACTCTGCTTGTGATGCACTGCCGTAAGATTTTTTATGGCCAACTACAAATCTTAAAATTTGACAATATCAAATAATGCAATTTGCAACAATTATAAGAAATATTTCCTTGTGACATATGGATAATATCTTGAAATGTAAAAAGTGTTATTCATCTTATTTAATATATACTTTAACTGAAAAGTGATATTGCATCACATAGCGATACTCCAGGACAGTAGATATCATAGGGATTTTATCATTCGGCTGTACTCCAGGACAGTAGATATAATAGGAAACACGACGGTTTACACTTTCCATACCACACACTTTGTGATAGGTTAAGGCACTTGAAGAAAACATTGTAATTTTTTGTGTCTTTCAAAAGAAATAGAACGTGAATTGATTCAAATTTATTCAACTTTTACTGTCGCTGATACATGTTTTCAGACGAGCCACACTCTTGCCTCATCTTTCCAAAACAATTTTTGCGACCTGAGATGGTATCGTTTAGTTCTTAATATGTTCGCACAACGGTTGTTCGCGGCTACAAATTTAGGAATGCAGGGTTGATGTTGGTACCGCACAGTAAATTCAACGTTTTAGAAACACAACTAGTGCGAACATCGCACAGAAATTAGTACATATCGTACAATTATTTAAAATAAATCAACAACAGGTAATTAGTTTATTTCGCATAACTGCATGGTACTAAAGACAAACTTTTATGTGAAATTTTCAACTTTTCCCACAGGTCGGCTGAGTCAAGCCAGCACGCCTCGTTAAATTAGGACTTCGCATCACTCAGCGACGGACATTATCTCAAATCAAAATGCAAACATGTACTTCAACGGCAAAGGGAACAAGAATTAAGTGTTAATTTAGCTCAGTATTCGTAAAACATTCTAAAACGGTCCAGACGTTTCTGGAAGTACTACGGGTATACAAACCCTAAAAAAGCAAAATTACCCAAAACAAACAATCTCGATTTAAAAACTGTACAATTGTTTTATAATATGTATAAACATTATCGTTAGAAATTAACAAACATAGTTAAATAACAGCAACGTCACAATGTGTCATTTCCACAAAACAAAGCCCAAAATAATTGTTATTTAAGGAAAAAGACAAGAAGGCCTAATTCAAAGTCTACTACTCAAACACGACTTATTATAAGTGTAAAATCAACATTTTTGTATCCAACGCTTTCTACTCACGACCGTAAAAGAGGAAATAAAAATAGCGTGCTAAACATATTAAAAAATTGGTTTATTTATTAACAAAACAACAACATAATTATGTGTTTCAATTATTCGTTATCACGAATTTATTTTACACTAATATGCTGTTACGAACTGACATTATTATAGTAAAACTTATTTTAATAAAGATAATTAAAACTGTACCTTGTGCAGAAATTTGAAGATTGATTCATTATTTTAGTGTTGAATTAAGTCAGGTTTAAGATAGGCCATTTTGAAAGAAAATACTACATTCAAAACTAATAATTTATGCTAATTAACTTATTACAACAGAGTTTTGTACTTAAACATATCAACACGTAAGCTTAAATTTCGCACGGTGTATTTTTTTTTGGCTCTGCTTAAAAAATTATGTGTTCTATTTCGGCAGTCATGTTGCTAATAAAAACCAAAGTTTATTATATTCATTAACCGTTTTCAGAACATACGTTGTTTGTAGATCTGACATTTCATAATGTTGCTGAACAAAGGTAAAGTGTCATATTTTGAAAATAATTCGACAAATTTAAAATAAATGGTATATTTTCGTGGACCAATATCTATACATTTACTTTATGCAGGTGCGATGTTATAGGAGTGCTTAGTTTCTAAACATTCGTAATGTTGCCTCATAAACTTCTTAACCGATTGAACCGTACCTGTATGCGGAAAATATTAAGTAAACCTTCACAGAGAACTTAATAAAAACGAGACGTTGCCAGCATAACTAATAAACAAACTTTCCTTATCATGTGTGCAAAGAAACCCTAAATGTATCTTTTATTAAAAAGTATGCATTTATGTCTTGAAATATTTGAATTTAAGGTATTATATTACTTTAAAAAAACATGAGCGATCATATGTATATGTCGAGTCTAAAGAATTTTTTGGAAATTTGTCTTCAGATATTTTATGTGATCAGAAATATTTCAAAGTAGTACAATTTGTAAAAACAGAATATGTTATAAATAAAATATATAAAACTGAAGCTGTTGTATTAGGTATTCGTGCGTACAGAGTGAGATGAAATTATGTTTAATTGCTTTTTTAACATAAAAAATTCGAAATCCGCCACTGTAAAAATATGAACATGGCATGAACAAAATATATTTGAGTCATTTGTACTTAATACTTAATGAGTACCGAGTTTGGTGACATCCTGACAAGTCATTTTTCAGTAACTCGTGTGATCAAGAATGTTTAAATAGTTGCCGTTTATAATGAACACAGTATGAACAAAACACAAAAATTATCATTTTATCGTTTACTATGCGTGTAACGAGTTTAATGAAATTCTGAGAAATGGTTCCTTAGATATCTCGTGCGATCCAAGAGTTTTAAATTGTGGCCATTTTAAAATTCTTGTCCTGTCATTTTACTAGGAACTACATACGTACCTATTTTGATAAAATTGAAAAACAAAGTGATTCTTCAGATATTTCGTGTGTACGTCATTTCGAAAATTCGAACACAGAATCGACTAAATACATGAAAGTCCAGTCAGCTTCGTATGTGTAACAAGTTTGATAAAATTCGGAAAATTATTTTCTCAGATATGTTCCACTAGACTAAAAATATGAAAATGGTCACTCTTTATAAAATACAAACACAACATACATGAAATGCACAAAAGTCGAGACAGCTTACTAAGAAGTATTACATGAGTACCATGTTTGATTAAATCCGGAAATGTTTTTCCTCAGATACGTCATATTATGCCAAAATATATTAAAAGACCGCCATTTTAAAAATATGAAGACAGGACGAACGAAATACACTACAGTCAAGTCAGCTTACTAGATACTTTATGTGCATCGAGTTTAATGAAACTCTAAAATACGGTACCATAAAAATAATTTTTCCTTTCCATACTCCTCAGTCAGTGATAAATGAGCCACTTCGGTGAGATTACCGTATTTTCGGTCAAAAATGAGAAAATAAATTTAGTAAAACCGTACTTATTGTTTCAGTGACTATATTCTACAGAATAAATGGTGATTTTTATTTATTCTTAGCGAATCTGTTTAACTGATTTTCAGTTAATTCTACTGGTTCGTAAGTCAGAAACAGATTGTTAACGGGAATTTCAGTGACTAAATTTTCACCAATTGTAACTATTGATTCGGATTAAGAATGCAAAAAGGTTTTAAAACGACGTAAAAGATGTTGGAACAATGTGTTTATAATTTTTTGCCTAATTGTTTTCCGATTTTCCAGACGACGATTATTTTCTAACAATTTGTATGCATATTCTGAAGGGATATCATTGCTTGTTATGCTAGGTAAGTTGTGTTATTCAAGTCACGGTGACAACGAACTAATTTTTAGCACGGGTATAATCATGCTGGAGGGATTGTTAGAGCGATTCTCTTTGTACTGTATAGCGAGATATATTTTTATTTATTATTAATTAGTCGTGTTGACTGTGAGCAACATATTTCATGAACTTGTTAAGTGGTACTTGCTGGCTATCAACTATAGTTAACAGGAGTTGCTAGCAAGACTTCGTCTATAAAATAACTCTGCGTATATCCTTATCTCCGCACAAAACTGTTGACCTACCGCGCGTTATTAAAATGGAATAAACAGCAAACATGACTAAAATGGCAAATTTTAAGTCTCTAAATCCTTAGCTGAATGCTCTTGGTTTCTGACGCGTGCAGTACTATCACACCACTGCATTATGTGTGCTGAAGTACTACAATGAGCGCGATCAATACTTGGAAGAGCGCGGGATAAGGCCGATACTTGCTCGCCCACCACTTGCCTCGTCGCCTTTAAGTGCAAGTCTGTCTTCCCCTCAAGAACTACATTAACATATTCAGAACATTTCGCGGGTTCCACGACCAGCCACTTCGACTCCATGTTCTAAATAATGTTTAGTTCTATATAAAACAAAATCTCCATCAGGCAGTCGAAACACTAGTTTGTGTATTATCATTAATATATACTTGTGTTTAAATAATACGATGTTGTTCTTATCTGGTTGCTTTTAATTTTTAGTAGTTTGTTAGCACGACTAAATATTAGATTGAATGTGCAAAGTGTTTCGTTCTGAAATATAAAATAGTAATTACCAGTGCATTTCCATTAGTTCTGTTGATCTTAAAATACATAAATTAAATATTGTGTGTTTATATAGTAAAATATTCAAAATTTGGGAATGTACACTATTAAACAAACTATCAACCAACATAATTAAATTCACGTTATCTTACTTAGTGTTAAATGTAAACATGGTGTGAATATACTTAGAAAATTGCCTCATATACTCCACGTCATCAAAAAAGTTCAAAAAATGAATACAGTGCGAACCATATATATAAAAACTAATGTACTGATTTAAAGAATACTGTAGAACGAAATTGCTATAGGTGCTAAATGCCGAAAATAGCGAAAATGAGTTTTGCTGCTCCAAAGGGTCTAATTACGAAGGCTAATGTACTCCTATAAGCTCTATGTGCAGAGGCAAACCCTAGCAGGTAAACTGACTGCATGACGACGACAGCAGTTGTATTACAACCATCTGCTGAAAGTTCTAAATGATATAAGTGCCAGGAGATGTTTCAGCGTGAATTGTGTGATATCGTCAGTCTGCCACGTCGTGTGCTCAAAATGGAAGACAAAATTGCGTACAACAGTAGACAAAAAATTTGCTTGGAAAACTATTCAGCCTAAGGCAAGGATAAGTGGAAAGACGTTATGTAACATAAAAGAAGATTGTGAAATCAGCAAAGGTTCCACCTTAACCTCAGGTTAGCATCATGGAATTAATGTTTTGTAGTTACATGTATAATGGCATTCGTGGCACAGAGCTTAGTCCGTTTATTTTAAAAGGCCTGTTAGAAGAAGCAGAACAGTCTGATATAATCCTGAATCACTGTTTATTTTGTATGTACTTACAAATTTCATGTGTATCTACAAAATAGGTATTTTAATTTGTTGCAGGTGACATGCAAATGCAAATTTCATTTCGAGGAATAGTGAATGTGAAACATACGCTGTATGCAGCATTCCATGACCAAAATATGAACACACAAGGGAACTATCCGATTGGGTTAATACAGCTTCTACCTGTTCAAAGGCGCCGCAATGGACAAAACAACGATCCTACAGAAAGTCGAAGGCAAGCTTATCTTTGTTTTACACTTCCAGGCGACACTGGTAAACATCGTCGAGTGTGTAAACAAACTTTCATGGGTACGTTTGGTACAGCTCGGAAAAACTTTAAACGATTATTACAAAAAATAAAAGGGGCAAACAATTCACAAAGACATGCGAGGTGATAAAACACATTTCAAATTTACACAAGTAGACAGAAATCTTGTAGAAGACCACTTTGAATCCATTCCGAGGGAACCAAGTCATTACAGTAGGCTAACGTTAGACAGTCCCGATCTTAACCTACATATACTCTGAAAAGCAATCCTGGTGAAACACCCTCAGTATAATGTAACATTCAGATTTTATTATCAGGTTATTTTCGTGACTCCCCCCCCCCCCTTGTAGATTCTTGTAAGACTTGTTATAATCTACATATTAAAATGAAAGGCACAAACAAATCTCAAGTGGTTTCAACTAAAAGTCACCTGGTGCTACATTGGCGTTAAGCAGAAGCAGCTTTTAAGGTGATGAAAAATGACACATTTGCTTCCACCTAACCATACAGCGAATCTTCTGCAATTTTTGTAGATTTGCAGAAAGTGTCCCAGTTGCCACAACTAACCCATGCTGACATGCACTACTGCAGACAACTAGGGTGTAACAATTTTTGGATATATGTACCTGATAACGGCATAGTATTATATGCTTGTGGAATGAAGGAGAACCTTCAGATTGTGATAATGAAATGGCGTCTTGCGTTCTTCATGCCGTTAATGGCAATCACTCAACGAAACCTTTGCATTTGGAGCGGTAACTACTGCGACCAAATAAAGAACCGTACGATTGCGTTTGTGTACATCTTTCTAGTTGATGCAAATGTATTTAAGAAGGTTGGCTATAAATTTCTGATGGTTGGTCACAGCATTTCAGTTTCATATAGGGATTTTACCCTGGTTGAGAAAAGATGGAAAGTTTCTAGGTGTCTTGTGTTAGATGATGTTGAATCAGTAATAACCAGTAATAACCTACAAAACCTTTGAAAGTTTTGAGGATGAGGATACATTTTTTGGCGATAAAGTTGCATCACGCACCATTAACACTAATAGGTTGCTAATTTCCAAGTTGCTGTGGTTAAGAGTAACAGTGACAATCCTGGCGTTGTGAAATACCAAAAAAGGTTTAGTGAACTTGAGGAATTATCGACTTGAAACGTGCTAAACAAAGGTGTTACTATTAATAATGTAGTGGGTGCAAAGATGGAATTGCTGACTGACCAATACGAACTTACTGCTGCTAAAAAAAAAAAGAGATATATATTAGGTTGACATTATTGACGAAAAAATATGCAATTCTACTTTGATATGTGCACATATTGAAATGTGTGTAGTTGCCACCATGTTTCTGGCAATCAAACCTTCAGAATTTGTATAGTCTGTTATTGTCATTGTAGCTTACTTGCTAACATTATGTTCATACGTTTCACCTTGTTTCCGGTCAAAAAACATGAAAATTTGTATATTACATAAATTAGAGAAAAATGTGCACAAATGGTCTCAATTTCCATTTTAAAAATACGTTAAAGGCATGAACAAAAACATAAACTTCAGTGGATCCCTAGATAATTCGTTTAATCAGAATGTGTTCAAACGGTTACTATTTCGAAAATAAGACAAGAGCATGAACAAAAACATACGTAAACATCAAGTCACTTCATTAAGTAGCCTACCATATATATACCGAGCCTAAAGTAGCTAGTTATGAAAGATTGATCTTTAGATATTTCGTGTGATCAAAATTTGTTGAAATGGTAATTTTGAAAATATGAACATGACGTGAACAAAAAAAAACTTAAAAGTCACGTCGTCTAAAGAAGCACTACAACAAATTTGACGAGTTCGATGAAATTATAATAAATGTTTCCTGTGTGATCAGATAATGTTCTCATGGCTGTCAGTTCAATAGTAGGAATACGACAAGACCAACAAACATCAAATTAATGTCAAATTACTGAGAACTACGTGTGAGCCGAGTTTTATGATATTCTAAAATATGGTCCCTCAGGTGTGTGTGACCAAAAATGTTTAAATGGCCGCCGTTTTGAAAATACTAAAAATAATGAACAAAATAAATTTAATTCATTTCACATTACTAAGTAGAATATGTGTACCAAGTTTGATGAAATTCTGAAAAATTTGTTGGTTTCCAAGCAAAAAAAATTCAGCATATGTACTTAACTCTAGACGTAAAATCATTAAATATACTGTTTTGTAACATTATATATCTTAGATATACATTCGAATACAGTTTACAATTATTGTAAAGTAGTTTATAAAACATTTTTTGAAACGTGATACGAGTTTTTAGAATAGCGATAAATTTTACAGTGTAATTTAGTCAGTTTAGAAGTTAACGGTATCCCATAAATGAAAGTATGGAACATGAAACAACTCTAACCTCACTTTCACACAAATAATTAAAGCAGATACGACGTTCATATGCACATAATGGGCCATTTTCACACTGTTCAAAAATTTTAACATCAAATTTTTAATGAAATGATTCTTGTGAAAGCCTTAAAATATTTGAGCTACTGGTGCTACAACCAGGTTGACATGCACCGAGTGGTAAACACGCCAGCGTGTCACGAAGTCAGCGGCCCACTTTGTTGCGAGGTAAGTTACAGCTGACGTTAATGTAAAACTCATACGCCCAGCGTGAATTAACGTTCTGCAGAAAACTGGGCCGATGTGTGTGGCCTGAGGCATATCCGCTGCAGACCTACTTGTCTAGGGGAGGGGGTGGTTAAGGACCACACATGCAGTTCTGCTGTTCGGCCTTGTATGTGGTGATGTAGTACGTATCGGCAAAGCAGAGAGAACGGGCGAATGGGAGCGACGACGTCACGTCGTTGTGTTGGCATTCAACAGTCAGAGCAGCAGTACGAATAGAAGTGTGTACTCGGGGTCTTCCCACAGCAGGCAGCGGTCTACCACTTAAGTATTAGTTTATTTTTAGAACTGTAGCACGAATCTATAACAATTTATGTACATAATAACTATCCAAATTGTGAATAATACAGTATGTATCATAATTCATGTTACAACGCTTGAGGGTAGAAAGTTCGTATTATTTGCAACCTTTTTGTCACTAAACATGTCGCCGGAAAAGCGTAGTTTTAAGCCCCTGTAGCCCCAGAAAGAGTCAGCGTAGGCAACCCGTTGTAGAGAGATATGTTTTGGATGTGCGGGCGTTCGAGAAGAGGAATTAATGTTTGTAATCGTGGCACAGATTGTAATTTCAGTCTGAAATCAATCACAACGTCGGCTTCTGTTTCACAACATTGTATTCGTTGCATACATATTAACAACGACAGCCTGAAGCAACGGCTCAAAAACATGCCCACCTTGAGCGACACAGAGGTGGCAATGGCGAATCATGTTTTCACGGATACGCTGGAGCATGTGTGGGGTCGTCCTTATGATTTCGAACGCTTCAATAATTCGTTGTGTAAGCTCTTCGACCGTTTCCTCATAGCGTAGCGTAGATAAGCCCTTTTACGTAACCCCACAGAAAGAAATCTAAATGGGGTTAGGTCCGGTGACCTTGGCGGCCATGCGACTGGGCCCGCTCGTCCGATCCATCGGTTGGGAAATGTTTGGTTTAAATACTCTCGCACTTGCAAGGAAAAATGTGGTGGTGCCCCGTCGTGTTGGTACCACATCACTGGTCGGACATGCAATGGAACATCTTCCAGAAGACCTGGTAGTTCGTTCTGAAGATATTGGAGGTATCTGGCACCGGTAAGTCGTGCCGAAAAAAAAAGGCCCTATGAGTATGCCGTCAACAATTCCGGCCCACACATTAACTGAAAAACGTTCCTGGCGAGCTGTAACAAACAATACATTTTTGTTTGACATCATTCCAAATATGACTGTTGTGCGGATCGAAAATAACGTCTTGATTAAAAATGGCTTCATCGCTGAATAAAACCGCAAACTCGGAGTTTCTCAATACTCTTCCAATGTACCAACGAGAAAAGGTCGTGCGAAGAGGATAGTCCGCCGGACCCATGTGTTGCACTTTTTGAAGGTGATACGGTTACAAGAGTTGCTCATGAAGAACTCACCAAACAGCAATTTTGTAAGCGTCCATATCGGAACCTGCTGACCTTGTGCTTGTATCCGGACTCTCCTCAAATCTCTGAAGTACATCCTCTTCGAAACTGGGAGTACGAACCCTGCGCGGAGCACCAGCATTTGGTCTTGTGACGGCACATGTACCAGTATCACGCATTCGCTGCGTAAGTCGTGCAAACATGGTGTGAGCTGGAATCCTACGACCAGGATATCGTTCTTCGTACAGACAATGGGCAGCTCGTCCATTTTGTCTAGCTTCCCCGTAAACAAGCAGCATGTCCGTGTACTCACTAAACGTGTACTCCACTGAGCTCCACTACAACGTCGTCCTTTTCAGAACCACAGCGAAAGAAATTACACCACGAGTTTGCTTGTACGACAGAACAGTCAACGACAGACCGCCAGTGATATCAAAACACACTGCGATGCCATGCTGCGCAGTGTTATGGCACGGCACGAACAGAAGAAAATAGGTGGGGGCGCCACCAACGGAAGTAAAAAGGGGCGAGGGTCAGCATTCGGCATCGTACAATACTCTCTACGAGCGCTGCCCGGCGTCGTAAACACGTAAGTCACCACATAATCGTCTGCCTCGCAAAAAGCCCAACGGGTTGCGTACACTGACTCTTTCTGGGGCTACAGGGGTTTAACTACACGTTTCCGGCAACAAACGGTTGCAAATAATACGGGCTTTCTAACCTCAAGCGTTGTAACATGAATTTTGATACACCAGGTATAATTATTTTTCGTCAAGGTAATTATAACCATAGAGTAGTTATAAGTCAGTTATCGATCGTTACACTGAGACAGTATATTTTTGTTGCTGTTCAATTAAGTGTCGTCAGTATTATTTCTCATAGTCTTAGGTGTTAGTGTCTTCATTATTTTTCCTCTTAATATTAGTTGTTTTCTTTGGTATTATTTCTTAGTTTTTTTATTCGATATGGAGAGCACCTCATCTACATTTGTACCTCCTACAACCCTGCAGTGTGGTTTTTGCTGCAAGGTGTTTACTGTTCGCAAGACTGGTTTACATCATGAGAGAAACTGTCACCTCAATCATATAAGAGAAGAGCATCAAGTGTGCAAGAAGTGCGGAGTGAGCATTTCATGTAATGACAGTATTGAGCATCACCTACGTTCCTGCAATGGTAACATTACTCATCCTGCTTCATCACACTGCAAGTTCTGCAACACTGTGTTTGCGCATATTGGAGATGCTCGTCGACATGAGACATGCTGCAAGTTTAATGCGGAGAAGAAGACAATCACATGCACTAAGTGTGAGAAGCATTTCACCAGGCACGATAACTACAAAAACAGCATATATCTAAGTGTAGTGGACCTGCTCTGAAGAGACACCTTGCGGGGACTTATGCCACATCAGTAGCTGCCAAACGTCGTCATCTGGATCAAGCAGGACCATCTACTGCACCACAACCAAACCCTGCACCTCGTCCCCGGATAGTTGCAGGCACAGGGCTTCCTAATTCCAGTGGTTTCGTGGAGGTAGAGACTGCTATCCGTAGTAACTAAAAGACTTTGGTGGCTGAAAACACTGTCACCAAAGCCCAAGATATTTGTACTTATCTCAATACCATTAGAGATAATATTGTTTATCAGTTGAAGGAAGTGGTAATTGTTCAGGGAGCGGTGAAATTCAATCTGTAGCTGAATAGTGAATGTGCTCAGGCAGTATGGGAAGCCTTTGGTTGTACATCTCTTGGTGAGAACTGACGTCTTACTGCTTGCAGATGACTTCGAAAACTTCAGAAGTGTCTGTTTGGACACTTATGGTTTGGACTGCATTCACTATGTTAGTGCTCCTGGATATTTCTTTGATGTCATGCCGAAAACAACATGTATCCTTCTTGAGCTGCTCACAAATTATGATATGTATATGTTCATAGAAACAGCCAACCGAGTGGGAGTTGCTCAGTGTGTGAAGCAGCACTGGGTAGCAAATAATCCATATGTGCAAGAGACCTATGATTCCACAAAGTCCAATGTATATATTCAATATGTTGATGCAAACAACTTTTACGGGGAAGAGGGGGCATGTCGATGCCACTACCAGTTCGCAACTTCAAATGGGTTGTGGATCTTAATATTGATGATCTATCTGCCCCTGATAATGGCAATATCAGTTACGTAATTGAGTGTGATGTGGAGTATCCGACTGAATTACATGACGAACATAAAGATTTACCCTTCCTGCCTGTAAATCATTGTCCTCCGGGCTCAAAGAAGAAGAAATTGTTGACGGCATTGGAGAAAAAGCACAACTATATTGTGCACTATAGAAATCTGAAACAGGCGGTTGAACATTAGCTTTAGGTTTGCAAGTTTCATCGCATTCTTCAGTTTGAACAGGCTTTGGCTGAAACCATACATAGAACTAAACACTCTGAAACGTCAGTCAGCAGTCAGTGATTTTGGTAAAGATTTTTCAAGCTTACCAATAATGTCACATTTGGCAAGCTAACGGAGTAGATGCGCAAACGCCAAAGAATGGAGCTCGTAAGTGATACAAACCACGTGAGAAAACTGGTCATGAAGCCTGCATACATGGAATGTACTATTTATAATGAACACCTAGCACTCATCAAACTAAATGATGAAAACATATTCTCTGACAAGACCATCTATGCTGGGTTCGCTGTTCTTGACATATCCAAAACCCTCATGAATAGATTTCACATGAAGAATAAATATGACCCCAACATTACACTGGCCTACATGGATACTGATCTCATTGTAAGTTCCAAGTAACTGCATGATCCTCAGTCAATAATAACCCACGGTCGTAGTAAGGTCAGGTCGATCACTCAGATCATAATTGATGCAATGGACATTCAATTCTTAATGCTAATGGTTTATTAAATTACAACATTTCTGTGATTGTTAACACAGTGATTATATGAGTTTACACAATGACAGACGTCAGACGGGCATGCAATATTCTGTAGTCTAGTACTGCCAGAAAATAACATGAATTTTTTAAGCCACAATACATAGTTATACATTTATAACTTTGCGTTGGAACTGTACTGGCACTGAATTCCTACGAAACAGAAGCGAATGTAACTTATAACTGGCAAACTCGAGCCAATACGAGTCAGCTACATAGTGGAAAGGCTTTCATCAATAAGCAGAGGCACCTGATTTTTGCAAAGATATTACGGAAATTTAGTGTTCTTCATATTTACGTCAGTGACTTGGATTTGAACTACACTTCTAAGCGTCTATTTGCGTATCACTGACGCATTGCCACAGTTATCATATTCTTACTGGCCCGGTGAGAAGAGAAGCGTCCCCGCATTAAATCCCGCGGCCAATAACCAATTAGGATTGCAGATTGAAATAACTTATTATAACGTAGTTGTCATAATTATTTTCGCACGACCCTGCGCATCGGTACTTTTAAACGAGCACGCTAAGATGTGGGACTATCAATAGAGAATCCCCACAGTGCACAGTATACATTCAGATACGAAGATCCGCGGTAAGAACCGACGAGGCACGCTTACATCGAAGGAACCGCCCCGTTTTGCTTCTGTGTAACTTGTTAGTGTATAAGATTGCCGCGTGCTGGTTGGCCGACGACGTACCTTCAGGTCGACTTGTTCGGCGGCAGGTACGGCGTTGAGCAGACGAAGACGTGGTCCTTCCAGACGGCCGAACATCGGGGAGGTGCCGCTCTGTCTGCTACCTCGACCAGCGCGGCAATGTTCGCGCCTGCGCACTCGCCCTCTGGCCGCGATAATAAACAACCTGCACGTTGGTAGGACGACAAGCGAACGGGGAAATAAAAAACAACTTGTCGCCCGCGCTTACCCGCAGGCGAATCGATGGGGCCGGGATCCGTGCGTGGCCCATTCGACTCGCGCGCTTACACGCACCCCAGCTCTTAGGCACACAGGACAGCTTGTCATACAGAAGCAAAGTGCTTTACAACCAGTAAAAAACTTGAAAAATGCATGGATTCTATAACGTGCAAGTTACTGTAATGTTTTACTATATGTTTGGTAATGGCGAGAGACATGAAATATTCACGTTAATATTTGGCGACGTACTAGACTCCACTGATCTGTATACATACTCGTGCACGATCTATGATTCCATTGCTCACGAGTGTATATGTGACAAATTATACGTATTTGAATGCTTTACATGCGGCTGGCCATTCTACCGAGGAACTTTTAAATATTGGTTCAAAGTTTCCCCTCCTTACCCCCCCCCCCCCAATCACCCCGTCCTTTTACAATCAACGACCCTACAAGCCAGTGCAAGACATCGAGCAAGTAAACAACAACTTTCTATCTAGTCTATTGTCAGAAAATAACGTGCAATTCGCATGTCTCTAGTAATGGCATGTAATGTGTAGTTTCAATTAAATTCGTAATCTTTATATTTACCAAACACGTTCAGCGTGTCACACCTAATTTGACTGAGTGACGATTATTTCACACAATTCAACTGTTTGCTGACAAATATCAAACTTTTAGTATCGCCATAACATTTTCATCAATGGAGTCAATGTGCAGCTGATTTCTACCGAATATCTGTGTAGTTCAGTTTGCATTTTCTGTTGACGTACTCGAGGTTGAACGATGCTCTAGATGTACTAATTTCGTGTCTGATTAGTTACTGCTGACGTAATTCCTTTCTTTCCGAGTTTTCAATTTAACGTTTTAGCGGTCCTGAGTAAGGAGTATGAAGGGAAAAATCTGAACTACTCATCAAAATTCGATGAATTTTTTTTTTTTTGCTGAGTAGATATTTTATCAACGGACATTTATTTGACAGTAGCCAACTTCTACAACTATACTCTACACAAAGATATCAACAAAACTGTTATCCAACAACTGAGCTAACTGCTCCCTACCAATAAAACAACTACATAAACCATCCTTTAATTCATCACATCAGTACCCCTAGTGTAAACATACCCACCACCAAGTTTATTTACCATGAGAACACAAAGACAAAGAGCAAAAGCAAATCAATAATATGTAACCAAATAAATATGCATGTCATACATCACCAAACAAAACCAACATATAATAATCAAGCCCGTAAGAAATTTTATAACTCAGACAAAAATTCCGCTGTGAAGCACACGCCGTACATAAAACAAAATTATCAATTCTAAACAGCACACCATTATAATCAAAAGAACACAATTAACTTCAAAATGAACTACAGATACAAACACTCAAAACACAACTTAAGTAGCAAACACATATATTTTCCATACTTGTCCGCAACACAAAACTATGCCCTATCCAAAAATATCTCAGTACCCATTTACTAATGCTGTGCATGATCTATGCACTCTCCACATGCTCCACACATGTTCCCACACCCTAAAATCATAGCACCGCAGACACTGCGCATATAACTGCAGGTACTGTACATATATCATTGCAGGTACAGCACATAGTGACACAGCACCTCACATAAACCTGCAGGCACCTCAAATAAAACTGCATGCTCCGCTCATGTTTCACATGCTCTGCACATGTCTCTGCATGCTCCACACAAGTTCCCACACCCTCCACACATTACCTCACACCCTCCACACATATCCCCACACCCTCCACACATGTCCCCACGCCCTGCAAACATGTCCCCATACATGTTCCCACACCCTCCACCGATGGCATTGATTTGTACTGGCTTCGAATAATCGCATTCCAGCAAGAATTTAAGGGCTCCATATTTATCTGCTTTATTTTTCAACTACTGTATCTTATGATGTTTTCATGAGTCAGGTATTAGCATTTGTGTTATCAACCTCAGACATGTAGGTCTTCAAATTCCCACGAAATGCAGTTTATGCCTCGACGAATCCGAACTTTGTTGCCAAATCAGATCCTACTACGATTTTCAGGATGTTGATGACGTCCTGTGACAGGATTGTAGAGCTGATTCCCGGCGGTTGCACCCATAGCTTTTTCTGAGCTGGTCGTACTACTTTACCCTTGCAGATCTTCATGTGCATAGCCAGATTGTCACGATGAGAGAAATAGACACTACAGCAATTACACTTCACCAAACTTCGTTCCATGTTGTGCTCACAACCTGCTTCATGTCGACTACCATTGCGAGATTCGGCGAACTGCTTCTTGCTATACCTCCAACAGGTAGTCACTTCTCTGTTGGCCTTGTCATAACAGGTATGCACTACGCTTAATCAACTTGTCTTTGTCAGTTACTGATACAACCCACACCTCCCACAGATCAGACGCTCTTTATGGTGGGGATTCATGTCATAGATCTTCTCTTGTCCCACCGTATTATTTCGCAAACAAATGTTAAATGAAGAATACTGTCATATTACGTTAATTCTTTCTTCTACAAACCAGATAAACCTAACCTAAAATCTCTTGTTGCTCTACACCTAACCTAAAATCTTGATTAACACGCTATTCACTAACTAAATAATGCAATGAGCTGAACGTAGCACACTTAATAAGCACTCGAAGTAGGCTATGCGTACAAAGATAGTACTCGAACGACAAACAGTGAATGAGCGTAACACCTTCTGTGACTGATTATTTTCCCTCACTCTTAACTTATTTCGTACACTATTTTTACAATTCGTTAACACATAGCCTCTGACGTAAATAACAGAGGCCTCGTACAGACGGATGTATGCACACACGTAAGCCCTGTTTTAATTCATTCAGAATATGTTTTTTATCGTTTAATAGTGCATACTATTTTCAGTTTCTTCACCTCTCCAGATTATATTATCAACGGACATTCTGTTAGGTATAGGAATTCTGTATTAACTGTTTGGAGCTTCTGCTTTTCGCTTTCAAAGTGTTGAGGTGGAGTAAAAACACGAGTATTTTGACAATGTACTAGATGCGAACTGTAGCCTACTGAATTATAGATTTATCTTTGTTAAAGTGATTAATTACGTAATAAAATTTTTAAAACTGACTTATAAACTATAGGAAGTATAGTGTTTCTACCTTATAGTACGCCTATAAAAGTTTTCTTGGCAACTGAACAAATCTTCCTTGGTCAGGACTTAATTCGATAGCGAACTCATTGATAGCTGTCTGTATAAAATATTTATCAATTATTTCTCTGACATGTAAATCTTCGAATCTGGCAAATGAATCATTTCAATATGATTAACAAAATTCGCAAAAGAAAACCAATTTATCGTCAGCTCTATACATGAAACACATAGTAATTATTTCTCTGTCCTTCAATTCCCCAGAGTGTGAAAATAATTCCTCATTCTTAATGCTTAACAACGATTCCCTCGCCCCACATAAAAAAAACAGGCTGGCTTATTTACTTGTATTTATAATAAAGAAAAATAAATGATGACCTAATAATTAATTTGAAACTCTTTTGTCAATGTGGTGAAATTCGTGTACCTTGTAGGTGTTAAAACTAAAAATCGCTATGACTGAATAAGCAAGTTGTGTATACTAAATGACTAATCAGCTCTGATTGAAATAATTATTTGTAGAGCAACAGCCAGCTGTGTTGCATTGTAGCTTATTTGATCGCATGGTTTTTCTTTATGGAGCATCTCAAATTTATTCGCTAAATTTTATATATTATTACAATATTTAATGCGAATCGATCATGGTCTGTATGGAACTAAAACACATGGTTGCAGATTATTATTATTACATATAGTAGATCCTGTTGCAAGACTGGCCACTGTGAAAAGAAAAAAATACCTGGTTACTGTGAATATTTTGTAATATACAATATAGTTCGTTTAATTGGGAGGGGGGCTGAAAAGTATCCATTCTGAATAGTTACCATTCAAAATATTTTAGATCCTCCCTTGAGTAGAAAAAGCCTGAAAGGTTACCATTCAGGTTTTATACGCAAAATGTTAACTTTATTAAAATCTGAAAACTATCCACAGTCTGAATGGTAACCATTACGGATTTTAGCATAAATATCGACATCTCAAAAACCTGAAAAGTGTCCACTACCTGAATGGTTACCATTCCTATTTGCAACACGCATGCAGCACATCTCTAAAAACCTGAAAAGTGTCCACTCTCGGGAAAGTGCCCATTCCTTGAATAGTGTCCTCCTCTTGCTTCTGGGAATCCGTGGCATGAAGTTAACTCGTTCGCTGGTCGCTAGAGGGCAGCTGCGGAGCTTCAGCAAACAAAAGCAGATGGTTCACTTAGAAGTGCTTATTAGGCTTAAGAGGTGGCTCATGTCGTTTAGCGCAATATTTACGGGGAATGTTTTCCTTATAAATGGAAATATCTAATAATTACGATTTTACATTTCTTTGGAAGGGGAAACATCGAAAAGAAAATAAACTTATTAAACACGCAAATGTATTTCCAGAACGTAATTAAAATTATATATACTTTTTTTTTTAAATATTAGACTAGGGAAAAATATATTTTCATACCTTGGTTGGTTTGATGATCCCAACGTTAATTATTTTCTCTCACTAAGACAGTAGAAGTTATATACATCTCAGTATTTTAACAGTCACTTCTCTGTACATTTACACATCCCTCAATTTTGTTTTTTATAATCCCTATTTCATTATAGCTTGGAATGTTTTTTTTTTGCAATGGAAGCCTAAAATAAGAATGTATTGGTTTGTGGACATACGCCATTGCTCACTGCTCATGTTTTGTTAATTGAAAAAGTGTTGAGAGACAATAAAGGGAAAATCGTAAGTTATCTACAGTAATGTAAACTATTAATTAAAATTGTGAGTATTTGTTACTTATAAAAGTGTTCTGTGTAACGCATAATTTTACTATGTTAAGTAATCTGACATTAAAATTTTATTTTCCATGTTGTAAACCGTGCATGCTGACATGCTCCACACCTTTAGGCGGATACAAAACAGAAAACTTGAACATTTGACTTTACGTTTTCGTGACTTCGCATATTTCGCCAATATACAATAGAATCGTAAAGAAATGTAACGACAGTTGAAAAACGATGAAGTATCACTTTTCGGGACAAAAACAATTTGCTATAAACCATTAGACATTCATTGCTAAAATCTGTTCACGTAAATATATATTTTTTTTAATATGCCCTAGTAATTAAACATTAATCACTATCGTAAACATAGTTTAAAGAAATAACGGTGGTATTTATTTATGAGACTTGCATTCACTTAGGGTTTGAATAAATTCACAAGGTTGGCCTAATACAATCTATATACATTTCTCAAGTTTAAGTGCCTTGGGTGCACATATACAGCACTACTTTATGGTCAGTGTTTGGAATTTTACTCACTAACCACAGACACGTGGTGCTTCAGTAACCTTATATATAGGCATAGTTAAATGAGACGTGTTACTTTACAATGACACACGGCTTACTAATCATGGAACAGAACTGCAGATGTACCTACATGTAAGGCACTGAAACAAACTGCGATTTAACTATTTTGCCAAAAACAGGTGTCCCTAGTGATATGGTCCCTGGATGCGCGCATCCGAGTAGCTCTTACTGTCGAATAAAAGCCTCCAACGCTCAAAACAGCTCTAGGCAGGCGGCACCCTTATTGAAAGTCGCCAAATTTTCTTCTCTCCACATCGTTACGAAATTAACCTCCATAGTTATTGTAGCATAAACAACATATTGCCGCTTTAATTCCACTGTGAGATCTTTCTAAGCTCATTTGGAATTGAAGTCTTATAATTAGAGATATAAAGGTTTAATTTGCTTATTGATATACGAGCCCCTAAATTGCACACAAAAATTTCTAAAGCTCTCTAACAACAAATAGTTACAAATTTCAAATTAACCCTCTTTATAATATTGTTTTACTTTTTTCTGTACGTTAGAAATTCATCTCTTTGTATACATGTTGTTAAGTTGTAGGTAGAATTTATTAAGTGAGCAAAAAAATCTATATTATATTTTAGCATCTCAATCGTTACAATTGGCGTTACACGATGTATTATCATTTTAATGTAATGTGGTGAATTAACAAACATTTCGTTTTTATGCGATGCATTTTTTTATTTACTTATTTAGCTTTTTGGTGATAGAAATACTTGTTATTTCTTAATCATACAGCCTAATACTGATAAATTCGGTACTAACTGAAAAAAAAAAATAAAAAGGTGATTTATATTAATCATAATTTAAAGAATTTTTTTAGTCGGACAAAAGCCTTCCAAGAAATCAAATAAATACGGTTCATTTCAAAATTTTACTCGGTTTCTCAAACTTCGACCAACTAAATTCAACTCCCGTCTTCCGAGCTGTAAATATAATTCCTTTTTACATCGCAATGTTAACATTAAATGGTAATTTCATTTAAAAGTTATAAGTATGAGGACTATATATAAGAACAGACTCGTTATGTGCGTATTTCGTTGGCAGAGATATATAAAGCGAAGCTAAAATAAACTTACGTTCAGCCTTTCGACGAAATATAGCAATAATGACAACGAATACTAGAAACAAAATACAATCACCGTTCATTGGAATACACATGTCTGATCTCCAAATTACAAGCATTGATCACTTTGCGGAAGACGTAAACGTGTATAGGGAGAGAGAGGAAGAAATACCTAACTTCAGCGTCCGCCCTGGGATGAGACAGAACACGTTGACCTTCGTTACAATATTCATCTCGTCTCTTCTCATTTACTGTTGCCATTCCATTGAATTTACTGTATTTGAACTGCATTGAGATTGAATTCTAACGCCACAATAAAGCTATCCCAATATTGACAATTATTGCTGTGAATTTCTGTGTCTGTTTTACTTTTCTTTTGGAACTACCTCATAATAACCTATTTTTAGGAAGCAGAGTACATTTAAATAGTTTAAGTAGGCTTGAATGTTATCTGAAAATACTCGTATTTCCTTTTGAGTCAAGATTATTTCTTGGCATTTGGGTACGCCAAAAAATAGAGTTCTTTGCATTTTAATGTTATTTTTAACCGTTATTATTCAAAATATGTTTTTACTCCGTCATTAAATATTACTTGTGCTGAAGGTTAGACATTTATCTTAGATTCCACATTATTTAGAGTGCAGTAAACGTCTGATTAAGCTATATTTCCGAGGGTACTCACACGCTTCCGGTATAGACCTAGGCCACAGGTCGTACGTAGCCAATGTTTTACTCGGTGACATGTAGGCTATAATAGTTCAGAGCAGTTTAAAAACTAAGTATTTGCCTTTTTATCGTTGGATACTTGTGCTTAGTTTGCTATGATTTGGATTTTCTTCCGGCGCAGCATTATTATAGATTAAAGTGTCTTTCAAGATGTGTAATGTTAAATGACAACAGAAAAATCAACACATGCGCTCATTACTCTGCGCGCCATAAGTTCATATTTCATGAGCGCCCTCTTCCAGCTTGTATCTATTATCAGGGCAATTATGTATCCTTCCGCCAGCCTCAAAAATAGTGCTGACATGTGGGAAACACCACGTGACTACCACATCACAATGTTATAGCTGTAAATCTGTGAAATAGGCGTTTATACAATAAATTTATAAATTGTTCAGACCTCTGCCGATAAGAATACCCCCCCTCAAAGTGTTGGTGTGTTTCAGTGTGTGACGACAATCATCTCATCGACTGCGAGGTCATTAGAACCGGTGAATATGGAGCAACGCGGGAAAACGGGATATCTCCGAGAAAACCCGCCGATATACGGCATCATCCGGCACTATTCCCATATGTAAAACTCTACAAGTGATTGCCCGGGAAGCGAACTCCAATCGCGTAGTTGGGATTCAAGTAACCTGGCCAATGAACCGCCACGGCCCCTCGGTATGAATTAGAATCATACTGTAAACCTGCGGCCCGGTGAAATATCAAGACATGCTATTTGTACATACGCAGCTTAAGGAACATATTTTGAGTAAAAATTAGTCTTAAAACTTTATCATATGTGTTACTTGAAATCTTAATGCGAGGGTCCCTTACTTGCAAACTGTAACGGGTACATAGGTTTCACTAACATTTTGACATAATGTATCGTAAAAGCACAGTATGACCCAATGCATCCGACAGCACGATGATTGTATGGTGCATTCATGTCGTATGATGAGAAACAACATTGAAGCGATCATTTAAATAAAATCTAAAATAATAAGCGTATCCTGAGTTCCCTTGATAATGTTTGTGGATCAATTTGTTTTTATTAAAAACTAGATTTCCACCCGCGGCTTTACCCACGTATTGCAGTAGTTGTATTTATTATTTACTTTTTTGTCTTGCAAGTGGTGCTTTTGAATAAAAAGTTTCCCGCGGCATCTGCTAAAAATTATTTTTTGTATACAGGCCCTCCTGTTTTTAAGTTCAGCAACCCAGCCTCCCCTTTTGACTATCATTAAGAGCGTGGTCACCTCAGTTTTCAACGTCTTTTTATACTTTCATATTTGTACCAGTTATTAATTTTCTTATTTTAAACATAAACTGTGACAAAATCTTCCTCTTAGGAAATTTTTGTATCTCTCATAGTTTTTGAATAATGAGTCTCAAACGTCCAAATTTGCACTTTACGATTTTATGTACGTCACTAAAACCAACTGACATATCAAACCGAAAAAATTCACAGTGGATAACAATGTTGTAGGCTATGACTGGACACAAACGAAAACCAAAAAATATATATTTTTGTATTTAAAAAAAATTAACATTTTTAAATTTTATTTCGAAATTCCGAATTTTTTATTAATACCAAAATATTTAATTTTTTGTTTTTATATATGTCAAATCACAGCCTACAACATTGTTATACACTGTGATTTTTTTCGGTTTGGTATGTCACTTGGTTTTAGCGGCGTACATAAAACCGCATAGTACACATTTTGAAGTTTATAACTCATTACGCAAAAATTGTGAGAGATACACAAATTTTTTTAGAGGAAGATATAATCACAGTTTATGTCTAAAATAAGAAAAAAAATATCTGGTATAAAAATAATAAAAGACGTTCAAAACTGAGGTGACCCTCGAGGGCCCTTAATGATGACTTACAGAAAGTCAGTTTCAAGTGGGTTCGAGCAATCTAAAATTTGCTAACTTTATTTATTTTTTGCTATAAAACATCTTCATATATTGATACATTGCAAGAATAATAGCTGCCAATATTAACTTTTCAGTACTTCTTTGTAAACGATATTCCTTGTTTTCTTGCTCCTATGCTGCAACCATAGAGTAAATTATGTCTACGACAAAATGGCAAAATGTAACAACTCCTGAATAAATTCTGTGTGGTCATGGTCACTTTTCAGCAGTTCTGTAGTACTGTACTTCTTTTCACACTCTTAATTGTCAAATTTCGAAAAAAAAAAAAAAAAAAAAAAAAAAAAAAAAAAAATTGCTATTTTACTTTTATATATTTTCGTGAGCCTCATTTCAGAGCAAAAATTACTTTAATATCGCTACTGGTTTAAGAGGAATAAAGCATTTATTGGAAATACCTTTAACAGATTTACACCCCCATATTTTTCGATTGTCAAAATAATTAAAAAATTACTTAATACGCATTTATATGCGTTTCTTTCAAAACACGTTTCATCCCTTTTCTACCCCTTAATATTAAATGTCAAAAAATCATTTCTTAGAGCCTACGGCCTAAGATGAAACTATCCTTAAATGTCATGTTTTTAGGTCCTGTGTTTGGGCTGGGCATTGATGAAGGAGTGAGTGGTATTTCGCTTATGTCTACGTACAAGTTTAGTTAGGTAGGTTATACATAATTATACGAGCGGGCAGCCACTTCTTCCATAGCAACGAAATGTTTCTCCGATATGTTAACGTTAATTGTCGATCACAACAGACGACTTCTACAGTATGTTGGAGCTGAGTTATACGTCTGCAACGTTGTTGTCAAGAGTAAACAATGTGTTTTCCTGGAACTGACCTCTCCCCTCACTACCCCTCGCCCATTCCATGGCCATGATCGCTGTCTGGTCTGAATACAACGTGACATCAGGCTTGTTTATGGCCGGACAGTAGTCATCCGGTAAAGAAAAAAAGGGGGTGAGGCGAATATGTGCACTTGCAAACCTGGTACTCTTCCTGGTAGTCTATATGAGCAGACCTCAAAGCAAGTTAGATAGATAGGCGACACTCTCACGCATTGAGTCGAGTCATTATTTCGAGCCGAATATTGCAGTTTGATCGCGAATGTATAGCCAACTTAATAAAAATTAAACGACGTTGCCAATACGACCAAAAACGAGGTAGGCTACGCTGCAGTGATACATTTTTGTTTTACTGTGCCGTTTGTTGGCACATGCTCGTTTGTTTGTTTTTATTTGTTTTGTCTAGTTCGTCTATTCGTAGTGGTAACTAAATAATATTTTTTATTTTGGCAAAGTTACTCCACCCCAGCACTGGTTATTTCTTTAATTTTCGGTAAACTTGCAATAATAGTTAACTGCTTATTATTTTATAAAGAAAATTTCTGGTAATTATTTATGTGCAGTTAAGGCAGTGTGGTATACTTATAAAACAGTTCTTGTGTAATACTTCTGACCAATTCTAATCATGATCTGATCATATTTGTTTTCAAGTGAATCAAACAAATTTTTTTATTGGTAAAATTTAAATTAAAATACCATGTTTCGACTATTAAAACACGTGTGTGTTTTAAAATATTTTGTTAAGGAAATATTGTTCGATAATATCGAAATACTATTTTGGTAACATCAAGTTGCTACGACTCTATGCCGTCCTATAACCTCTAGGCATTCCTTTGTCTCGACCTTGTTGTCTCTTACACATCATGGCGTGAACATCAACCATACACTTAGTGTTCTTTATCCGTCTATAATGTCGTAATCCGACAAGTTTTCCGCCTAGGGTGAGTTTATTCTTTCAATTCATTATATTTTGCGCCCTAGTGTTACTTTGTTTTATGACGTTCTTTAAAAATTATATTTTGTTTGCTTGTTTAATGTAGCGGTCCCCGCCATGCGGTTTCTACTCTTTGCTATGTAGAAGGAAGCCTATCCAAAATTTGAGGGATTTGGCTTGTCTACATCTTCCGATGTAGAAGTAATTTTGTTTCTACTCGTCCTTTTGCTATACCGTCATCGGTAGCCATGGGCGAGATGGAGAAGTAACATCTTTCGGCGGTGGCAAGAGTGTCCCCAAGAAGGACAGCCAGGAAAGTCCAGCCAATATATTTATTTTCCTTCTCTCGTCCTAACTACTTGATGTGCACACAGCTCTAATTATTCTATTTGAGACTTTATTTAATATTCGATCACAACCTCTGCAAAATTAATTGAACAACGAAAATTTAAAATTTGTTAAAATAGGTAATATTAAAATGTAACTTAATTAATTAAATTTTGTGTTGTATATCCCCTTGTTTAACTTAATTATTATATTACTAAGCCATACGTGCTTTTCTTGATTTGTTAATGCACCGTGTTGGTTAATTTACATACACCAAATACTCATTGTGCAAGGAATTTATTGTTACCAAATCAACTGATCAAGGTATAAAAAAAAATTTTTTTTCTGAATTATCACAATTTTATTTACTAGACCAAACTCATTTCATAAAGTTTAATATACAGAGGCTCTCATACTCCAAATTTAAAATTAAATAAATTTTTGTATGGTATATTAAATTAATTATCTTTAATGTGAAGTGTGGGGGAAAGGAGGCTCGGCCCTTTCTCTGATCTATAATAAGGAGCACCGATCAACAACTTGTGTCCACGTTAGTACTGTTTTCCCCTTTCTTTGCTTGGCTGGCCTAGGAGCTGTCTTGATCGGTTTACCCTATTGGTTTACCCTTCCTGGACCTCATGGGTTGGTTGGTAAAGTTTGGGGAAGTACATTACTATTCTCGTTACGAAACTTTATTTACTTTTAAAAGGTGCATAATTTTTCTTTAATGGATGTGTGTTTTGTTTCTGTTTGCCATACAGGTTTATTAGGTGCAACTACTCAGTAAACGGACGCTGCCAAAATGCCAAGAACAACTTGCATTAACTATATTTTCATGCTGTACAAAACGTGCCAAATCACACGACTTATCCCTTTACTTATCTGAACATTTCAAGAAACGCATCAAGCTAAAGTTTACTGCAGAGTTGGCAAGAAATTTAAACCCTAAACAAATAGCTGCACAGGACTATTTAGAACTAAAACACACCAAAACCAACGGAAAATAAATGACGAAAATTAGTCACAAAAATTATAAACATCGCATAAATGGGCATGAATATCTATATCGCAACTGTCTAAATTCAAATACGTTAATAATTCTTGACGGTAAAAAAACACCCTGTTAAAACTCAGTAAACAGATTGAAGAAACGAATGAACGAGGCATGTAATACGTCTATGATGACATACCACGACCACAAAATGTTCATATAAACTATTATTTTCTAAAATTCTTTTCACGTCCTGTTGAGAATTGAAGTTTGGCTTCATGGAAATAATTCAACATATATTACAGCACAAAAATACAAGAAACGAAACAACATCTAGAAACGTTGTCGGCGTCACTCGTGTAGTATGTAAACAATCCCAGAAAGAACAACAGGATGTCGATAGGTAGGAAGTAAAACATGCTAACAAACTAAACAAAGTAAAATAACACGCGATGCTACTTAATCGCAAATTAATAGTTTGCTACTCATCACACAAACTACAATTTCTGGAACACGAAAATTTATTGCAATCCATTATAAAAATATCACGCCGTTTATTTAGTAGCAGTTTATAAATATAATACATATTTTGTAAAGTTGAATTTTGGTGGTAGTGTTGGCAGCCCTTCTGCGACCAAATAAATCAGTGATCCAAAACGCTCTATTTGAGTGTCAGGCCCCTGGAGTAGACTGTCTGATGCTTTCTGTACAGCTTACGTGTGAAAACAACAGTGGAGCAGCTCAGAAACCTTGGCACGCAGTTTTCGGCAATACTGTATATTCGTTCACGAAACTACTCTAAAATTATTATTACTTTTATTACTCACTACAACATTTACTAACAATACCGTGTCGGTTACAAAGGTGTCAAGTTTGAAATATAGTAACAAAGTTTGTACCATATTAAAGACACCACGATAAATGTACAAAATAACAACACACGTATTATAATGACCAAACAAGGATGCCATTTTCTTGTTAGGCAAATTACTGTAAATTGTATGTACTTAACCGCAAATTAAAATTTGAATTACGTACTAAACATAATTGAACAATCAATATTTGAATATTTGTGACATGACAACAGAAACTTCAAGATTAAAAAAAAAAAAATAGGCCCTAGGTATATTACATTTGTAACCACATTACGATATTATGGCCGTTCGGAAAAAGAGACATTTTCATTTCATTTGTCTTTTGAATGGACAGCAAAATCTTATTTCACAGCGATAAAGTTGCATTAGAACAGATTTTGTATTTTTTGATGTTCTGACAATGCGATGCAGTATGGCATGTTAATGCATCAGCTGACGTACTGTTTTAAAATATTGTCAAGAAATTTAAACCAATGACGTTTCTTCACTTAGATATCATAGGATTTGGGAAAGGCATCTCTAGGACATATTAAAATTATCTGCACAAATGAATTCAAATACCGAATAGCTATGAGACCTTCACAAAGAAAATTATTCGCTGCATTAAACATGCATTTTCCATGCCGCAAAATGTATAGTGATATTGTGGAGTTCAGTGCCGCTTTTGACGCAGCAGGTGCCATCCAAGTGTCTGGATATAAAAGTTATGGCTTCCAAGTCCTACCTACGGCACGTTGCGATATATCACGATGTGTTAACCCTATAAGCACCTACATGTGCATCTGGTGCTTATCAAATCTATAAAATTGTAAAACGGTAGTTGCAATAGTCGGTTTACTGTGATTAGAGAGTTTAGTTGAGAAGTTTTGACGGCTATATTGAGAACCAGTGCAGCTGTAAAAATATATCCCCGATAAAATCCCACCCAACTTCGGCATCGTTCTGATAATAAACCCACTTGTGAAAATTCGGAAGTGTCTCGGCTGATAATCGAGCCCGCATCGCCTTCTAGTTGGGCGAACGTTCTAGCTGCTCGACTGCTACCGGGGCGGTATGCAGTCAAGGTTTATATTCGTTTATGCGTTAATTTATCACGTGACTGTGGGATATTTTGGCTAGCCGTTTTGATATAAAAATCAAAATAAAACATTATTTTCATTCCCCAGACAGCACTGATTTTCGACTGTACCTTTCGGACGGAAAAACGTATGATAATTTTTTAATGTTATTCAATTTATTTCTTTTTCACTAGTCGGCCTAATTGACTTTTACTCTCCGTTCACTCTAAGTTGAGTTCTGAAGTAAACAAATAACGTAATATCATTGCACTTCGCTAGATTCTAATTGGCTCAATTTGTGCAGCGGCCGACGTACTATTTCCAACAAACAAAACAGTGTACAGTCGGTATCATAGGAAACAACAACGCCGTATTAAAACAATATTGCGTGAAAATTTCGTACGTGTTATCGACTTACGTAAACAAAAATTACATAACAACTTGATAATAATATTGACATCTGTACAATTATAGTATATTTCAGGATTTAATTGTAGCCTAATTATCGAGCCATGACTAACGACCGTATTCAAATATTCTGGTACTAACGTAACGAAAATTTGGTACTACATGCAGAAAAAAATTTGTCAACAAAATGAGTGGTTAAACTTACTGTAAAGTCCTCCTGATTTATTTTGTACTACTTTTTGGAAAAATTACGTTTTATAAATCACCAAACAATCTGTTGATAACTCACAACACACATTTTTTTTTGTAAAGAATGTTATGCGAGATTTTCTTTCATTCAATGCAGTTTGTTCAGTAATGAAGACATATATTCACGTTTCGAAAACCATGTAAGACATTTTCACTGTTCACATCCAGCAGCACATAACCTAATCCGCAAACGATGTAAACATAAACAGACGCGAGGACGTAACGAAATAGATAAAGGAATTTTGGT